>JANHFM010003690.1:55569-68585 GCA_032468115.1 Grayia smithii
AAGCTCTGCTGAAAACGAAAATGAAAGTAAAGCAGGCTGTTTGCTGCAAGGAGGCAAAATTGCTGGGAGGCAGATTTATTTTTCTTGTTTTTCCTCACCAAAAAAGGTAGGTGCGTCTTATAGTCCGGAGCGTCTTATACTCCAAAAATATGGGTATGTTGTGCACACTGACAATAAAGATTTGGAATAAAGGGGGGGAAAAAAGCCGAAAGTCTCAGAGAGTTGCTGGATTGGTTGAGTCCATGACTTGGAACCTTGACAGGTGTTTTTTTTTTTTTTTTTCCCAAAAGGCACAACTGGAATTTATTTTTCCTTGAAGACGTCTCGCTTCTCATTCAAGAAGCTTCTTCAGTTCTGACGGAGGGGAAGGAAGTTGGAAGGACTAATATTTCTTGCAGTCACCTGGCTGTCAGCATGCTTTCTGTGGGCCATTGGAGTTTTTACCTGTGTTTACCTCAAGATCAACTGAATAATGCGAATGGGGGTGTGGAGCCTTCTTGGAACTGCTGAAAGGACTGCGTTGTAAACAGGAGACGGGGTGATGTTGTATCCCTCCCCCCCCTATGTTGAGAAAGGGCTATTGACCTCTTTCAAACCAGTGGTCATCTCTGACCAGAATTTGGACTTTTGTCCATTTTGAAAGAGGGGTTGAAAGAGGCCATCTATGTCAAAACTCAACAGCCCTCTCATTGGAGGGATACACCCATGTCAGCACTCCCAACCAAGTAAGACTCCCTGAGGCAAACAATGGCTTAGGACCAGTTTATCTCCAAAATCGTCTCCTACCCTGCATCTCCCTGCGACCAGTAAGATCCCACAGGGTCGGTCTCCTCCGGGTTCATCAGCTAAACAATGCTGGCTGGCGGGCCTGCAGGAAAGGGCCTTCTCTGTGGCGGCTCCGGCTCTCTGGAACCAACTACCTCCTGAGGTCCAGACTGCCTCCACCCTCCTGGCCTTCCGCAAAGCAGTTAAAACCTGGCTTTTTCGGCAGGCATGGGGCTGTTGATCTCGCTATTGTGATTTAGTGAGATCCGGCCCCAGATGGGATGTGAATGTTTTTATGGTCCTATTGTTTTAACCCATTTTAAAAAAAATTTGTAATGTCTTGATGTTATTTTTTGTTGTGATACTTTTGTTGTGAGCCGCCCGGGGTCCTTCAGGAGTTGGGCAGCATAAAAATGTAATTAAATAAAAATAAATTAAATAAATAAGTATGGATTCACCTAACATTCGCAAGTGGGACTGCTGCAAATGCTGTCATAAATTAGCAAAGTCATGTGGCATAGTGGTTAGAATGCAGTATTGCAGGTTAATTCTGCCCACTGCCAGAAGTTCAATCCTGACAGGCTCAAGGTTGACTCAGCTTTCCATCCGAGGTCAGTAAAATGATGACCCAGACTGTGTGTGTGTGTGGGGGGGGGGGCAATATGCTGACTCTGTAAACCACTTAGAGAAGGCTGGAATCCACTGTGAAACGGTATATAAGTCTAAGTGCCATTGCTATTATGCTTTACAATCTTATCACTTCACAACAGAGTTGCAGGTCCCAATTACCAAAGTTAAGCAAGACCTACCTATACAGAATTAGGGTAGAGCCCAGAGACTTACTGGTGGTATGGGGTAGATTGGAAAGGAGGCCTGGGGGTATTGGAGTATGTAAGAGGTGCTGTGTAGATCAGGATAGAGCATGGGGAGCAGCCCAGGTCAGGAAGGTTGTGTGGATGTGCACAAGAGGTGATGTGCAGGTTGGGGAAGTGATGCGGGGCGGGGGGGCTGCAGGTGAGTTGGCACAGATTGGGAAGGGGACATGGGAGGGGTGGTACGAATATAGTAAAACATAAGATACTATATTTTGAATATGAAAACCATTTTGCAAGAGCTAAGGGACCACATATACATTTAAGAAAGAAAATAATCAGCAGTTTATTTGTTTAATTGGATAACCCCTAACTGTATGAAATTAATGTTTTCTTTTGGCTAAATGTCACATTTTCCATTTGCGGTTTGAGAAAGCTTAGCACAGGAGAAACTCATGACGTCTCTCATGGGCCACAGAGAAGCAGACTATAAACCGTTGCTCTGTGGATTTTATAGGGATAAAGGTAGCAGTTTTTCTATTACTACTGCTGAATTACCGAGATAGAAAGTCTAAATTCCACAAAGCTTATTTATTGCAGGATCTAATTATTCTTCTTATACAGTCAACTGTTAGCTATGTTTGGGCAGCTTTGGTGGTTAGGAAAAAGTAGGGGAGAGATCAAAATTTCAGGACAGTTTCAATTTCAGTTTCAGGACTGTATCTAAGTATATATGTTTTAATACTACTAGGTTGGTTTTTTTTTTAATGGCTTAAAGTATTTCTGTATGTTTTGTTCTTTTTGTCATGGCTTGCAACTAAGCAAATAGGTCTTTCTTTCTTTCTTTCTTTCTTTCTTTCTTTCTTTCTTTCTTTCTTTCTTTTTATAAGTCACCCAGTCAATGCGATCTTTTGAAAATGTTATTTTGACTTGTGATATGCTAAGTGCATCAACTGAAGCTAGAACATTTATTCGAGAAGCTGATCTCTAAATGCAGTTTAGATTATCATCAAGAGAAAGATAGACATGCAACCTTAAGCAGAGCTGAGAGCAACCTGTGCCTCAAAGGTGTATGTACATAGCTCTGAATTCTTGCTGCTCTCTGAACTTGGTTGTTTGTTTGCCTGCCTTTTATTACCTGACTAAGTAACTTCATCAGTGTTAGGGAGTGTAGATCCCGTGTCTTCCCAGTGCTGGTGGGTTGTAGTTTTCTCTAACTAGTTTCTTGATTAAGTTATTGTTGTTGTTGTTGTTTTTCTTGATTGTCTGCTGTTAAACCCTGCTTATCTGGAGAGGATGTATTTTGAGAAATCTGCAAGCAAATAACCAAACTTAGAGAGCACTAAAGACTTCACAGTTCAACTTGGAGTTACATATACTCCATTGAAACTTAATGTAGCTGTCAAGACCCCAGCTTCAGATTTGTACTCCCAAATTGAAGCACTGAAATAATCATAATTCAAAATGTCACAATCATCCAGTTCATGGTTGTCACAAAGGTGCTTTTCCAAAAGGCAATTGGATTGTTTTTTTCCCTTGAGGAAGAAGATGTTTCACTTCTCATCCAAGAAGCTTCATCAGTTCTGGCTGGATGGAGGAATTATTTCTGACAGGATGTTGGGAGGAGTGGAAAGATTATATTTCTTTGCAGTCATCTGGTTATTAGAGCCATTGAGGTCACTTGGGGATTTATCTGTGCCATCTAAGGCAGTGGTGAAATCCAAATTTTTTTACTACTGGTTCTGTGGGCGTGGCTTGGTGGGCATGGAAGGAGAAGGATATTGCAAAATCTCCATTCCCAGCCCACTCTGGGGCCAGCCAGAGGTGGTATTTGCCAGTTCTCCGAACTACTCAAAATTTCCGCTAACAGTTCTCCAGAACCTGTTAGAACCTGCTGGATTTCACCCCTGCCCTGAAGTGAGATTGGCTTCCACCCTCGTGATGTTTCGAAAAAGCCTTTAGTCCTGACTCAGCCAGAGGTTTGGGCTCCACTGGGGGAGCGTCATACTGCAAGTGATTGACCCCACTTCCTCACCCCATGTGTCCGGCTTTCTTCTTTGCCATCTTGTGTCCATTGTTTTATCTGTTAATGTTTTTATCTGCTGTGCATTTATTTTTTTTTACAATGGCTGACTTTAATGCCTTTCAATGTTTTTTTTTTTACATTGGATATGAGAAGCAAATAAATTTTATAAATAAATAAAAATAAAATCCTTTAGGTGAATGTTTCTCAACCTTGGCAAGTTAAGATGTGTCCTCTTCAGCTTATGGAAACCCCTAACCATTAGACTGAGAAGCACTGCTTTAGGTGATTGCTAGCACATGGAAACCCCATTTAGGAGTAAAATGACTCTGTTGAGACAAACAAAAGAAGGCTTGCCAATTTTAACCTTCTGCCACATTCAAGGGTAAAATATTTCCAAGAATTAAGTGGGAAGCAGTGACCCAAGGCTGTAACTCTGTAGTGGAACACCTTTGTGGTGTTCAGAAAGTATCTAGTTTGATTGCTAGAAACTCCAGTACAGATTGGGGGGAAAAGAAGTCTAAAACCCTAGAAATTGTTATTGTGCCAGTATTTTTGGACTGATTCAGCATAACTGTGTTCTTAAGATAAAAGTGCTTCCCAAAGAAGTCTTGAATGTGCAGTCTTTCTGGGAACCAGTAATATTGACTTTCACTGCCCTTATATACTAAAGAAATCAAATAGATCCAGATGTTTTGCTCAAAAAACCTAACTAACTTTGCTAAAGATTTGATTGTGAAACGCCTTTAAATCAGCACTCTCCCTTTACTAACATACCATCTAATGCTTAGTGAAACTATTTTGATTTATTTTTTTAAAACTAGCAAATGCTTTAGAATGTGAACCTTCTCCTGAGTCCCTGTTATACTATACAATAAGCATGGGGGAGCTAAAATTCTATCATGGGTGACCTTGGCTGTGACAATTTATTTGCCAGTACTTGGTTCCTTGCCATGTATAAACAACCCCATTCCAAATTATAATAAGACAAACCTAACAATAACATTTTATGACTCTCAAGCAAAACTTTCCAAATTCCTTAAGATTTTACGGGGGACAGTCATGAACATCTGATAGGACTAATAAATGCAGAATTTTACAGACTGAGGTTTTTTAAAATTTATTTTTCCAAATGTGAATCTCTGTGTTGCCAAAACCACAACAGACCTTCAGAAGGGAAACAAACAAGGCAAGAAGCAGTTGCTTTGTTTCCCCAATATACAGGTCTGCATGTGACTTGCTGTGTTACACTGTTTATACCACACTGCTTTGTTGTGTCTGGGTGTTTTGTCCTTGGGGTGGACAAACTTCTGTCTTAATGTATTCCTGGGTTTAAAGTGTGCATATATGTTGTGTTGGTTGAAAATCCTCCTGAGCTTTTCAGATATTCCTGCAATATATGGAATGACAACATTGTTCCATTTGTTGTTCTCTTTTTTTGTCTGTTACTGAAGGAGACCCTTTTTGTGGATTTGATGAAGGCCCAGTTAGGATATCCACAAGTTCTGAGGGCTTCCTTGATGTGTTTGTTCTTTCTCTTTTTCCTCTTTGCTGATAGGTAAATCTTCAGCCCGGTGGTGTAGGGTTCTAATTACTCCCAGTTTGTGCTCCTGGAGTGGTGAGAATCAGAATATAAATACTGATCTGTGTGTGGGTTTTCTCTATACTTCAATGTTGAGACTGTGATTCAAAAGCACAAACAAACAAGCACTGTGTTGAGACTGCTATGCCAGTAATGTAGCAAAGTGCTAACTTGTTCTTTCTTTCTCTTCCTAGATTACTGTTTGAGGCAAAATATAAGGTAAAAAAACGAGTAAGGCTCAACTCACAATAGATACATCTCACTGTGGTTTTCTCTGACATCTTGTGGTTGTGTGGCTTGAGTTTGATTGCTCGTACCAGCCATTGTGCTATTATTGTTGTTGATAGTTATTAATCACTATTTTTAAACCTGTGTTCACTGCCCAGAGTCATAATTGCAAGATGGGTGGCTACGCTACATAAATCAATATAATAGACAAACAGCTATATAGACAGAGCATTCCCAAATAATTTAAAACTTATTATTGAATGATTCATGCAGAAATGCCTGGTTTTTTTCAGAGCAGTTGAGATCTCTTATTTAATTAAATGCTCCCTCACTAGAGACATAGATGTAGAGGAATAGATAAGAGATAGGTTCCCCAAATGAGAAAATTCTTTTTAAAACACCAGATGCAAACAAATTTAAAGTAATATATATCGCCTGTCCCTTTTTGCCTGCCTCTAGTGTTGCAATCTGATGTCCAAAAAGTTTTGAACCACTGTAGATGTAATTGACTGGTATGATATCCTTTTTATGATTATGACATGGATACATAAATTGGTAACCACCAATCTATAATCCTAGTCTATTTGTCAGAGTAAAAAAAATGAGGCAACAGAAATTAACAGACTTAATTAATTGGTGCCCTAAACTTGATGGGCAAAATGGTTTTGGGGGGCAAAAAAACAACCCTAAGATATTATATCAAATAACTAATTTTTTAAAAAATGAACGAAATTGACATTGTAAAAATTTAAATAATTGAATTCTCTCAGGTTTTAAACCATTGCAAAATCTTCTTTTAACTGTGCAAGTGATTAGTTCACTGCTTTTATAGATAAATTTGATGGTCAAGGAGAAGTAAAACAGTTTTGAATGGAAAAACTTTTTTTCCCCTTGCAATTCCAATGCTCATGAAGTTAGTTGTTTTATGTAGAATGACCTTCAACAAGTGGCTTTTTGTTATTTAACAACAGATTTAACAACATTATTTTGGCTTATAAATAAAATACGTTAGTTATTAAAACCATATGCCTCAAAGAAGAACAACCAAGTGGGATGAACAACCCACTTGGGAACAACCAACCAACCTTTCGAAATACACTTTGAATAAGAGCTTTTATTGAATGCTTGGAAGGTGACAATTACTGAAAGCTGGAACTAAGCCTGAAGATGTCTACAATCAGTTTTGAAAACTGACATTGGGCAGTTTATTTCTTGGCAGCTGAACAGACCAAGCCCAGGAGATTCATAGCTAGTTGGAACTTAAGTCTGGGAATAGCCTGCATCAATGAACATGGAACAATGAACACTTTCAAGCTATTACTTTTGATAATCACTTACCAATGGTTCAGAGTCTCCACCCAGACTACCTTGAAGCCTACTACCTTGATTGAAGGGACTCCCTTTGAAAACGAGTTCTAAACCTGGAATGTCTTAAAAGCCACATCTTTTCAAAGATCTTGTCTGGTGTTTTTCAACCTCAGCAACTTTATGTTTGGAATTCAACTCCTAGAATTCTTCAGACAGCATGGCATGTTCCACTTTTCTCTGGGCAAACCTGATAAGGTTTTTTTTTTATGGCCACTTTATAAATAGCCAGAAGCAGTCTGCAAGGGCCATCATACAAATAGTTTAAATGCACTGATAGCATACATTATTTATTTTTTTTGTCAGAACTTACCTTTAGAAACATTTCACTGTGGCATTGAAAAGAAAGGAGGTGGCCTATATACAGTTGCCTAATGTAGCTACAGGCACACTGTTTCAATTAGTAAGACTGCAATAGCTGCTTTGTTGCAAGAGAGCAAATATTTTTCCTGCCCTGTGTTTGGAATTTTTTATAGTTGATTTTTGAGGTCTATGACTGGAAGTCTGCTTCTGGAGCACTCCTTTGCAATAAATGAGACGGGGACTTTATTTTGGCTGACCTTTCCCATTGGGAGAAACAAATATTCCGGAGGCCGTAGAAACCCACTGGAAAAATGGATGAGGCGGTACAAGAAAATGGGACAAGAGGGAAAGCAAATGTCACTTTTCCCTTTTCTCAAATGTGAGTCACAGAAGAAATCACAGTTTCTTCTCTGAATGTACTGGATCAAATCCTCCTCACAAAGCTTAGACTTCAATGGGTATAATTTTGTAACTGGCTGAACACCAGGTGCCATTGTGTGTGTTTATGAAAAGCGAAAAACAAAAAGAAAGAAAGCTCATCTTTGGACAAAGATACGAAAAATGTAAGCAATAAATCTAGGAAGCCTAGTGAAGACATGTTTCTTTAGCCAACTCCCCGCTGAAATATTTCAGACAACTTTGCATTAACATTCCATTCTTGGGTCCCTCATGGTATTCCTGCAGGCAAAGACTTTGAACCAAGCCAAAACTGCTTAGTATGTAAATAAGACCAAAAAAAAGGTGTATTTCTATAGTCCTTTTTCAAAATACTAGTGCTCCTTGATATTTAAGCTTCTCTAAAATACCTTAACTTGCTTTTCTTATAGAACTACTGTCCAGTTTTTCTTATAGGGCTACTTTAGCTCTATTTTGACTTTGGAGGAAAAGCTTGAATCATATCAGTCTGGGATATAGAATCAACAGGCTTTATACCTTGATTCATTCCATCACTCAATTGGTTTCCAGTAATGGCAGAGTTTTACTGGCTGGTTGTCATATGTGATTAGACTGAAAAATCCTGGATGTATCTTGAATTTGACACTCTCTTTGAACTGATTCTTTATGAACCTTGGTGTGTGATCATACATAGCAAGTAACTTCAGTTGTATCTCCTGGCAGTCTAAGACAGTAAAGGAAAATCTTACTGAACCATTAGTATTTTGGCAAGAGTAGTCCTCGATTATAGCCCAGCTTATAATAGCATAGCTTAATTAGCTATACATTGAAATTTGTAATAACATTAGGTACTGAAAATGTAAAAACCATTGAAATAAAAGGATAAAAACTCAACAACTTTCACCTGGGAAGATTCAGGACGTGACTATGTTGAATCCATAGGCCTCTGGTTTTAGTCTAAGTGGACAGGGACACCTATATGGGGACAAGATTGGTTCTCAGTTGTTGGGTATGCTAACCAAATGTGAGACTGAGAAGTAATCTACATGGAACACAGAAGATGTCACTAAAACTTGAAATTAAATCTTTAAATTGTATAATTATTAAACAACAAGCACATCCCAATTCCTTGGGAAGGATTTGTTTGGCATGCCAAATCCAAACTAAATATCTGGATGATTGTGTTGCCAACCATAACAACTGAATATATATGAACACATATTTACTCTTTGTAGAAAAAGTGGGCTTTTGTTTCTATTGTGGTAGGAGTCAGTTTTTTTGATAGCTTGGTAGGATTTAAGCCAGGAAAAGTTGAGAACTGCTGGTCTTGACTAGACTATTTTAGAATACCAAAGGGGTCTTGATGGACTGAACTGTTGCCCATACCAAAAATTCTCTGCCATCTGAAGAACATCCAAGTGGGATGTTCTCAGTGTAAATAGTGTAAATAGCTTCTATCTCAAACTAGCAGGATGATATTTAAGGAGGATTTATTTTGGGGTGAACATGTGGTGTTCTGATGGACCCAGCCTATTGTTGCAAAAAACTGTTTCACACAGACCAGATGTTAAAATAATCTTTGCCCGTGTCCTCTCCCCACTTCTAATTGATCACCATATTTGTCTGAGCTCTCCATGAAAGGTCTGGAGGCCTTTCCTTCTATTAATGAATCCCAGAATAGGCCTTTTATTTCAACAGCTGGAGATCATTACACACTGTTATGGTTTCTTCACGAGCAAAATCTTCTGGTCCCATCTCCTCCACATCTGAAAGGGGATGCGGTATAGCTGCTTTGCCTTTATCTCTTCTCATCCTCCCTCAGATTCCTACCATTTTCTTCCCTTGTTGACCTTTGATTGAATTATTCCCTTTGCCCATCACTGTTGATTTGCCTTTTTCAGTACATCTTGGGATTTGCTCTATTACTTGCAGCACAAAAGCAATCAACAAGGGAAAATATTTTTGAATATTTTTTATGTGGCTAACTGATCATTATAGATTTGCTCATGGGGAAAGGGTGATTGATGCTATTTCTATTTATGAAGAAGCCACTAACCTCAGTCTGACCTTTAATTTGTTTATGTATTGAAGGACTTGTTAGAAGTTTTAAGTCTCAGTTTTTATTCTCTGTGTATAATTTTGGCAAGAAGTTTAAATAAAAACAGCATGGAAAGAACACATTCACTATCCCCTCCTTCTCTTACTTCTTCTGCTTAATTAATTACTAAGTTTAGTTTTACTCCTTACTGGTAAGACTACATACCTATCCTAAACGTAAACTTTGAGAGCACAAGCACAAAATGGCAAGATTTGAGTGCATTTTATGATGTTGAATAATGCACACCACTACTTCAACTATTTGCAACAAACTATATTTCAGTTATTTTGTTCTGTTAAAAGGTCTTGAATGTTTGGAAATCAACTGTAACTGGATTTTTATCCACAGGCAGATAAAAACTTTTCTAACAGTCTTTTGTATCAAGTGGTCATGCCATTTCCATTTTGATTCCAAATCTAATGAAACACATTAAACACATGAATTTTTCCTCCGTAGTTCTCCATGTCTATATTCATAAAAATATATTCATAAAAATTATCATGTTTTAATCTAGCAAGTTGTGCAAATGCATCACATGTGGTTAATTTCTAGCTCACTATTATAGGGATTAATTAAAGTTGGTTCAGTTAACCATGGATGAAGATGTGTTTAATGACAGCCTCTTGTTTAAGAAGCCCCACTACATTCTTTTCTTTTCCTATTTCAGAGTGTATTTTTCATGATGGACTTGTTCTCTGCAGTCCAGGGAATGCAGAATGCTTCTGTTGAAGAGTTTGGATAAAGATTCTGGTGAAAACAAGGGACCCTCTTCTGAATAAACATGTTCCAAATGGATGTATTCATATGCTATGTGAGTGATTGCCTCAGAAATGCTTATCTGCATATGAACCTTTGAAAGATGCCACACCATGCCATGTTGACAGTTTAAAAAAAAAATAGTAGAAATATTTGGAAATGTAGCAGATGTTGTGAAGGTGGCAGAGAGCTTGATGTTTTGGGTATGGAAACGACAGCTGCTGGGTGCTTTGCATTGCAGTGAAAATGAAAAAACTGCCATACACTTAGCTGTCCCTATAACTTTCATTGCTTAATGGCTCAGTCTACAATTGGACACCCTGATAGAACAATCCAGCTGCAGCAGTTGCAGCAACAAGTGATGTAATCTCTACTGTCACCACACTATGTAAACTATTCTGTTCAGAGAATGTGGGGTAAGATCTCAAGCTCAACATCTTCTCCTTAATCAGAGAAAAAGCTGCATACTGCTGAATCCCAACAAGATGACCAGTAACAAGATGCCACCAACTTTGCATGGGAAAAGTTATTTCTGCTTGAGAATAAAGTCATGTGTAGGCTGGAATACTTACAAACTAATACTAATGGCTGCTTTTGAATGAGGTTACATCCCATAGCCTGCAATTCAGGGATGCAATCCAGCAGATTCTGAGTTTCTGGAGAACCAGTAGCAGAAATTTTGAGTAGTTCAGAGAACCGGCAAATACCACCTCTGGCTGGCCCCAGAGTGGTGTGGGAATGGAGATTTTGCAAGATCCTTCCCCCAGGAGTAGGGAGGGAATGGGGATTTTGCAGTATCCGTTCTCTGGAGTGGGGTGGGAATGAAGATTTTGCAGTGTCCTTCCCCTGCCACGCTCACCAAGCCATGCCCACAGAACCAATAGGGAAAAATTTTGAATTTCACCCCTGATATCACAGTTGTCAAAAACCGAAGTGTATAATTTATTAATATCACTATACCGAGAGACACCAGAGTCGAAGAAAAAAAACTAGAAAAAAAATCACAAAATATCGCAACCTGGCCATTGAAACTATGCAATTATGGATGAAACATGTAACAGTTATACCCATTGTCATTGGAACACTTGGCACCATGTCCAAGAATTTTATAAAGTACATCAAGAAATTGCAGCTTCGCAATAACGCCACATTTTAAGAAGATACTTGGTTGATACCTAGGATGCTGGCAGCAATCCATTTGTGCCAGTCATTGATATTTTTGATAATTTTTTAAATGTTCAGTTGACTGAGTTTCATGTTTAATGAATAAAAAATATAACAACAACAACAATGATAATCTATATAACTTGGGGTTTCACACATCATGCCAAGCAACAGTTGGTTGGAGTTTAGGTTTATCTATAAAACAGTTTATTATTTCTGAACTACATTACTACCTACTAAGTCTTCTGTTTTGTGGAGATATGTCAACCCTTCCTATATTTGAAAAAGGCTGCAAAGTTAATTCTTTCATTTTGTCAATATATTTATGATTGGGAAGAATTAACTCATTTAGTAGGATTATTGTAGTAATAGTAATAATAAAAAAGGAACTTCAAGGGGAAAAAAAGCAGTAAAACTAGTGATGCTTGTCAGATTCACTTGTCTACCTTGGGATTTTGCAGCTGTTTAGGTAATGTAACTGCAAGCCCTTGGCAGCTCCATTTCTGGCATCATCATTTTCATGGCCATTAAGTTTGAATGTTTTTCTCCTCCCCTACCTCTGCAAAGGTGAAGGCACCTTTTTTGTTGGGGATTTTTTTGGGGGGGAGGGGGAGGGGAGAGAGAGATACCCACAGCTTGCAAAGAAAGTCCAATACATGCAATTTGCTTCTTCAAACACATAGTTATGAGAGTGACTTGGCAATTGCTTCAGATGCTTTTCAGAAATTCCCTTTCCCAGCATGTAAGAATAATTATATAGGTGGATTCATTCATATATTTTTGTTTTACTGCTAAATTGTATGTGTTTGTGAATCCGGCATGAAATAAACTTTTCTGTCATTTGGGAGAGGTAATGACAATCTACAGTCCTCCTGAGTTTATTTTTTTAATACAAAAATTATGCTGTTATTGTTTTTTTTCTTTTTGACAGAATAGCAACCCCTTAAAGGTGTTATGCATCAGTAAACAAATGACCAAAGTCATTTAAAAGAATATCTGTGTATCACTTTATATGTTCTAGATTTAATAAAAGAGGATTCTTCTTTCTATTAATGCCTCAATATAATATAACTTGGGGTAAACAAACTTGTATTCTTCAGATCTTTTTAGATTATAACTCCTTTCCATAACATGATACTGAAAAAGGGGTCCTTTAATGGGTTCTCATAAACCGGGGTGAGATATCATATGGTTGTCACATATGAACTATGAACTCTGTGTGTGTGTGAGATGGAAGGAGGGAGGGAGAGAAAGAGAGAGAGAGAGAGAGAGAATACCTTTACAAATTTACAGATAACAGATTGTACAACAGAAACAAAATTCAAAATAATTTTAATATGTAAGATAAGTGAGCTGAAAGTATCAATAGTTTTTAGGAGCCACAAATGCAAAGTTTCCCCTTTAGGAAAAGAAAAAAAAATGGATAAGAATAATTTTGGGGACTATCTGGTGTAGCAATCTTTTTTTTTTTTTATTGAAAAGTTTTACAAAAATTTTAAATAAAACCCCTCCCTCCCTAACTCT
>JANHFM010003690.1:86328-98868 GCA_032468115.1 Grayia smithii
CTGGTGAGATTCGAACCAACACTAATTGCAGGCAGCTGGAACTAAGCTGAGCACTTAGCCAGAGCATTAATTAAGTGTACCACCAAGGCTCTTTATCAATTAGTACATCCAACACTACCAAGCAATTTCTTCTTTCTCTCCTCACTTGCTCCTTAGGTCTTCAGCATTATCAAAATGCAGATGACACCCAAAGTCTCCACTTTACTAATTTGGTCCACACAGATATCTGTGTCAAGTAATGTTGGATGTGACATTATTTGACAAATGACCGAAAATATGATCTACCCTAGTACCAATGACATGTTTTTAATAAGTAGAAATGCAGCCTTGGGAAGCTCCATGTGCTTTCACAAAAAGTGTTCCTTATTTCAACCTTGCTCTTAGAAGTTAGTGTACCTTCATACAACTTGTTAGTCAATCAGCTGCATCATTTCTTGAAAACTACAAACTTAGTGGTTAAATGTCCTAACAACAATCTAATTAGACACCTGCAATACATTTCATAATTGCTTCTAAAAAGAAGTTTATAACAGCAAGTACATATGGGTGTGGCCAGGCTATTGTTTAACTCCACTGTTAAACAGTGGAAACAATTTATTTCTCAGGTTAGTTAAAAACCCCCCAACAATTTGGGGATTTAAAAACTCAGCAGCCTTGTTTCCCTTCAAGTGGGAGGAGGGAAGGCTGAATAGTGAGTTGTCTGAAATGCTTTAGCAGATCTTACACTAAGCAATAGGGTCAATGGATCAGATGACCTGTAAGATCCTTTCTGACTCTACAATTCTACTAGCCTGTAGAGATTCAACATATGTTACTGGTTTGGTAGTTATTGTGTTTTAATGGCCTAAAATGATACTGAAATATGTTGCAAATTAAATAGGCAATCTCAAAATGGCAGAAATAAGTCATTCTTTTGAACAGTAGAAAGAAACAAATGCACTGGATATTTTTGGCTAGCACCTTGTCGCTTGCAACATTCAACAATGTTGCAATTCAACATTCTTTAGGATGACCAAGAGTAGCTTTATTGAAAGAACCATCTAGGCTAGAGGTGGGCAATTACGGCTCTTTCAAGACCTGTGGACTTCAACTCCCAGAATTCTTGAGCCAACCATGCTGGCGCAGGAATTCTGGGAATTGAAGTCCACAAGTCATAAAAGCCATAATTGCCCACCCCTGATCTAGGCAAAGCAGAAGCAAAGTCAGTTCTGGGATTTCCCCGCTTTGGAGTTGAGTCAAGTTTGACACACCTTCTCTATCAAAAAACCCTTGCAATGCCTTTTTGGGATCTTTCAAATAAAAGGCTTCTTGGTCTTCTTGAAACTCAACAGCAATTGGATTGTCTTCACCCTCTTCTTCCTCTGCATCGTCCCCTGAAAAATAAATGCAGGTAGAATTAGGCATCAGAGATGACTCACAAGGTAATAAGAACATTAAACTTCGACCTAAACTAGCATGGCTAGCATTCTATTCTCAGAGTTGCCAGTCAGATGCTTATGAGAAATCATGTTCTACTAGATCACATTTTTCTTCATGCTCTTCAGAAATTTTCAGAAACATATTGCTTTCAATACAGGAGAAATTATAGCCCTGATAGGTAACCATTGGAACCTTTTATTTCATACATTTATCTAGTCCCATGTTGATATCAGTCATATTCTCCAGAAACAAATTCCAAATGTTAAATATGTGTGTGGTAAAGTAGTACTTTTATTCCCATCATATAGCTTCATTTAAGGATTTTGTGTTCCAGGGCAAGAAAGGGGAAGAAAAATGTTTTCCAGGTTAACTTTATTTGATCATGTGTGAATCATATTACTTGATATTTTTCATGGGCTGAATGTTGTAATATATTAGTCATAGGAAATTGAACTGGCTGCTGTTTTCAGCATCTAAAAGGTTTCCATTCTAAAAGGTTTCCGTCCTAAAAGCTTTTCTTCTTAACGTACTGATATTTTTGCACAATATTATGCACAGACTGACTGCATTATAACATTGACAATTTTGTTATAGATTCACTTTCTTAATAATTCCTTACATAGAACCTGATTTATTATGCAGTGCTTTTTTCCAATTATGGAAAAATAATATTTTCATCCAGTTGCTTTTCATAACCCTGAGAACAGTCTTCAGCTATTAGTAGTTTTTGCTTTAATGTTTGAAAGCAACTGCATTCACAGAACCTTATTTGCCACTTTATTGCCCAACTTTAGTCCTTTTAATTTGAAGAGATTGCCTTCTCTTCTCCTAGCTATTTAAATTATTTATTGATATCTGTGCATTTTACCACTTACTTTAAATATAACTCATTTAGATAATTAAAAAGTATTAATTCTATTACAAGGGTTTGAATGATCCCATTGTTGAAATTTCTCCACAGTGAGAATATCTTTTATTCCTAGTCTCTTCTTTCCTTTAATTAATTAATGAGGCGTTTATAAAGAACCTTTTCTCTTACCACATTACTGGTTACTTTATTTATGAGTACACGGGCTCCTACAGTACTTTTTAATACTGTAAAACATCTCCAGAAGAACATAGAAAAACAATATTTTTATTATTATTTTTATTATTTATTAAAAAAGAAACATTTTTCACTCTTGTACGGGATTTAATGGACAGGCATAAGATCAGTTTCAGATTCCCCAAAATTTTGCCATTACAAATTGAATGATCCATCACATGGAACTCTAGAGAAGAGAATTTACTTCAAGACTCAAGTATTTGACACAGTGAAGTTTTAGAAAAACATTTCAAATAAATTCAGTCAAATAAATTTATAAATATTTGAACATAAGGAATTTATCAAAGTAAATATATTTTAGGAAAAATACATATCTTTACAGTAGAATTTTGTTACAATAATAATTTATATTTGGCAGATAAGATGGTATGATTTTAGCGTATATATATCAAGCCTGAAATATGAGTAACTAAACAAATTTATCTATCTCAAATGGATCATTTTCTTGTTAGTATGGCTTCTACAGATCATCCAGTAAAATCCATTTCAAGCCTTGATAAAGAAACTTGTTACTTATTTGACTGCATATAATCTAGGCTATGCTCAATTTACATCTGATATGATTTTGATAATTTTTAATGTTAAATAGATTTAATTTTAATTAAAAAACCCCACTTTTTGCTTTAGAGAATGATTTAGAATATTGTGAAATATAAAGATGACAACAAACCAGAGATATAAATGTGGATTTTCTGAATCCACTTGCTCATACATGCCTGGATCCATTTCCCTAGAACTACATATAATACATGTATCTAGACATTTTCTCTTAGAACATTACTGGTAAGCACAGGGTATATTAGATGATTATTCCAATCACAACATTTCATACATATAATTTGTAAAAATCTTCAAGTAGAATATGGCTGAGGAAAGTGGTAAATAGGGCTCAAGTCAGAAGCAAATTGCATCTGCAAAGCGACATAGCAAATCAATGCAAAACAAGCTCCATGAAAACATATCATTGAAGATTCTGGCAACAAAATATTATAATCTTACCCATTCCCCAGGAGCAGCTTAAATCACTCCGACTATTTTCACTTTTCTTTATTTCAATTTCCTTCTGTTCCTCATCAGAATCATCACCCAGCATAGTTTTTTCTAACTTGGCTTGTTGCTGCTTACGCAGTTCTTTCAGTTGTGTTACAGTCAGTTCTGATTCTGGCTCTTGATCCTCCTCTGGGCCCTGGGGATTAAAGTTATGAACTTAAAAAGTATATACCAAGAATTAAGTCCTAATAAATTAATTGTGTTTTACTTTTCAGTAATTATATACAAAATCGGGACAGGGTAACACCAGAAAAATCAGCATCTTATTTATTCATGCTAAAGCTACCAGACATTTCTTAAGGCAGTGAAGACAAATGTGGTTGCAAAACTGGAAAAAGTCTGATGCAAGTTGCAAATGAGAATATTGAAAAAACAATATCCAAAGAGCTTTGTAACATGCAAATAGAATAAATATGCTGACTGAATATGCTAACATTAAAAATGTAATCTTTCCATATTTTCTATCTGCTTTTTGACATTGTTCACAAGACAATTTTCTATTGTTTAAACTGTATATTTATGTATAATAGCACAAAATAAAAAATAAGTGAAATATAAAATAATTAAAAATTATAAACTGATAAATTAAAAAAAAATAAAAACTTAAAGGGCAGATTCGATTCCATCAGTTTTCCATGTTTCTATTTTCTTTAAAAAATATGCAATAATGAAAAAAAAAACTATCTAGCCCTTTCTCATGTTTAATACAAATCTTCAAGGAAAACAGGCACTCTTCAAAATATAAAATCTATTGTAATATACTATAATGTACTGAATATACTGTACTATAGACACTGTATTGTATATAATATACTCTACTATATGTACACCATCTGACAACATATACAAGCACTTTGGTATTTCTTATTTTGCTTGTTCTTCCAATTGTCTCAAATACTACAAAAAGTCAGTCTGGTAGGCACTAGTCTAGAAAGCAGGAGACTCTGAATTCTTGTCCTCCCATAAGCCCAAAGCCAATTGGGTAACTTGGGCCAGTCATTCTCTCTCAGTGCTAGCAAAGCAGGCATTGGTAAACCAAAATATTTTGCCAAGAAAACTGCAGGAGCTTGTCCAGTGAGTTGTGAGGAGTCAATACTGACTTGAAGGCACCAAAACAAAACAAAAACAAAAACTAACCCCTCCTCCCCAAAGCAAAAAACTATACAACATTCCAGTATCCGGCATGGATAGAATCAATACCTTATTACCTTTGGAAGCCACACATCCTAAAGGCAAAATAAACGTGGAAGAAAAAACTGATATTCTGATAGCTGATATTCACGAAAAATGGCAAAGCATACATTTAAAAATAATGTACAACATACAGGTGGAAACCTGCCTCTGAACTGCCTCCAAGAACTAAAAAGACTAGCTTACAGGGATGAACTTAGAGGCAGCTATCAAATCCTGGGCAACATTTCCACGGGATACATTCCTCCCTCCTTTTAATAAGGAGCAATATTTGAGTCACCTGCATACGGACTCCTCTTGCCCAGCTGCTGCACTTCACTCACCTGCAAGATGAAGAGGCGGCTGCTGCCCCCGAAACGCAAGACGTGACCAACCCGGACGCGACAGTAGGTCCGAGGAGGGACCCTCGCTTTGTTGAGGAAGGTGCCGTGGGCGCTGTCCAGGTCGTAGACATACAGGCCGGGTTCGGGGCTCTCCGACGCCTGGGGTTCTTCTCCTTCCCCTTCCGCGGAGCTCCGTGGCGGCCGGCACTGAAGCACGGCGTGGTGCCGCGACACGCACGGATGAGCCAAGGAGAGGTCGCAGCTCGGCGCGCGGCCTATCAGGAGCCGGCTCCGACCGGCGAGGCTAACGCGGTCAAGCTCCGCGCCGCCTTTTACCGTCTCCAGGCTGTAACCGGAGGAATCCTCTTCGGAGGGGCAACCTCCCCACGGCGGCTCCTGATACTCGGGAAGGACAGGGGGACAGGGGCCCACCTCAGGGCCGTGGGGGCGCTTAGGAGCCTCCCTCTCAGCTGCCTTTCCTCGAGCGAGAGGAGGAGGCAACGGCGGGGGCAAAATCGGCTTCTTAAAATCCTCCGCAATACTCTCTTTTGTGGGAGCCGCCATCTTAGCAGGTCCGTTTCTCTAACGGGTCCCCCCCAAGGAAACTGCTTTCCTGGTGCTTCCGTTCCGGGAGAAGCGGCCCTTCTGGAAGGGTTGGGTGGAGCCCCTTCCAGGTTGCCGCGGAGGGAAAGCGGAAAGGAAAAGGGATACGGCCGTGATTTTCAGGGCCAAACCCTGGGCGCTATTTGGTATCTCCCCCCACCCCCCCCCTCAAAAAAGTATCGCCAAGCTAGGCCTGGGGGGGATTCCTGAGGCTGGGGACTTCCTGAATCCGGTTTGGTCGAGCGTTGCGGTACGGAAAGTCTTTGGGAGGGTAAGGCCGCGCGAGGACACATTGTTGCTACGATTAAGTTGAGATGCCAGGGAGATGCGTTGAAATCTCAAACCTGTTCAATGGATACAACCCTCCCTGTGGTTGCTCACAAAGGAAACGGGGAGAATTTGGATGCGAGGCAGCTGTGCGAGCTTCTTTTTTCTTCTTCGGGATGAAGTCCTGTGCACCAACTTTCCTCCCATCCGATTCGCCCATCGGGTATGTGAGGATATTCGCATTTACAGAAACCATGGCTGCTAGAGGGCACCAGGTTGAAGAACGCTTGTAGGCAAAACTGTACTTCTGCACTATAAATTTAACCATATGTATACAGTCCTACGGTGTTCAGTGGCCTTTACCTCCAGAGGAGTGTGGATAGCATTTTAGTCAAATCCCCCCCGGAGCATGTCAGCCCTAAAATCAGCCCAAGATCATCTTGATCTTGACCTAAGATCATCCTGAGACTAAAACTGCTTTTATTAAGTTTGCCTATAGTAACAGAAACTTGTGATTTTGCTCTTGATTTACCACCTCCCTCTCTTAGATTATGCCAATTAAGAAGATGTCTGAGTTATTTATGCATTCCTCCTTCACTGTTTGAACTTACACAGTGTTTTTCTTCTCATTGCTTTGTCTATTTACAGCACATGGAACCTATATGAGGGAGCATAAGTTCAAAGTCTATCATCAATTTATGTGAGTGTGAACACATTCATTTATCAAATTTAGGTACTAACCTAAATCTCATTTTCAGAGTGATCTCACTTTCAGAGTGACCCTGAATGGTGTACAGTTAAAAGTATAAAAACATAAAGTATAAAAACATTTAATGAGTATAGCTTTCATGTAATAAAATGAGCAGAATAACAATTTGACTATATGTCATAAGCACCACTACTTTACTTGCTAGAAATAGATTTATATTACAGATAGTCCTTGACTTAAAACCATTCATTTAGCAATTGTTCAAAGTTACAGTGACACTGAAAAAAAATGATTACCAAGACTCACATTTACATCTTTATAGTATCCTTTGGGTCATGTGATCAATATTTGGGTGCTTGGCAACTGGCATGTATTTATGATGATTGCAGCATCTTGGAGTCATGCGATCACCATTTGTTATCATTCCAGCCAGCTTCTAGCACTTAATAACTGCAGTGATTTGCTTAACAAGGCAAAAAAGATTATAAAATTGGGCATAATTTACTTTATTAACCACTATGTTTAGCAACAGAAAGTCTGGACCCAATTGTGGTTGTAAATCGAGTACTACCTGCTCTTGCTGATCTAATATAAATGACAATGTGAATTAGTTCAAAATAAATTTGCAAGCTTTTTGTGTAAATCGTACAACAAAATTAAATGCCATCTTCAGTGTACGTTCACATTCTATACAATTGAATTGAAAACCCTGATATTGCATTAATATTGCACTATACAGTAGAATTCAATATAGTTATTGCTCTGGGATAGAAGATCATGAGTTCTAGTCCTGTTATGAAAGCTAGCTGGGTGACATTGGGCCAAATGTTCACTCTCAGCCCAACCCACCTCACAGGGTTGTTGTTGTTGCTGCTGCAGGGAACATAGGAGGAAGAAGGTGTGTTATATATGTTCACCACCTTATTTGAAAAAACAATAAAGGTAGGGCACAAATAAATGATTTGAATAAAAAGAAGAAAAGCATTGCTATACAATATTCACTTTCTTTTATTGTTATTCCTTCATCCTACAAAAGTTGAAGCTCGAAGCTCTGAATTGAAAAAACAAAGATTGATTCATTTGTTCTTTAAACATCTGATAGGTGCTATTTCTGAGCTTATTTCCTTTGGTTGGTGTTGAGATCTAACTTTCTTTTCAAATCTAATCTACAGGACTTAGTTCTCTTAGAAATATTTTCTGCCTCCATGTCCTGCTAATAAAAAACATGCAAAGTATGCTGTTTGGGAATGATCCTTCCTGTGTTCATAGAATATTTTGTATTTAACATTTGTTAAAATTTATAATAAGGTTGTTCTTTTGCTTCTAGAAGGGCAGATGTTACTATATTTGTGTCAGATTTCATGCTTTTAAAGCAAGATGTACAATTTTAGATTTAAGGCTACTAATTGGAGAAAATGCAATCTAATTCATAAAGGTGATATAAAGATTAGCATAATAAAAGTAATAAAGCACATTTAAAATTAAACATTAACAATATTATTAAATGATGAATAAATAACTTATGTCTTGGGATCTAAAATAGTAACATTGTTCAGTAGTTTACTTACTTGTGAATCTTTGGGATTAAGACATCAGTTTGTTTAGATTGTCTATTGATAGTTCCTTCTTTACATTCTTACATAAACTCTTGCTTTTATAATTAGTCATAGTATATAGCTACCTGGTTTTCTGTCAATCTCTTTTAGGCTACATTTGATTTTTCCAATCATCAGGGTTTTCACCATTGATTTTTGCCTTCATAGTATGTATGCAAAATATTTCAGCTTTAACTTCCAGTAAGCACTATGAAAAATGAGATTAAAAACAACTTTATATTTAATTTTGTTAATTTTCTTAGAGAAGGTAAGCAGATACCCACCTCCTTCAAAGTAATGACATGGGGAAAATCATTTTCCTATCATCGAAATGTGGTAATTATTCCTCATAGCATCATCTTCATTCCATTTAAGATTTCACAATGCCTTTTCCTCTGATCTTTCTACCCCCCTGCTGTTATGTTTATGGGTACATTATGCAATCTTGGAGTTTATTCTTCCATTTTCTAAGAATAGAAGATATTCTATGAATGCCAAAGGGACAAATTTCTGTTGGAATGTTTGTTAAAAAGTGTGGTAACTTTGAAGATTAGTTGTTGCTTGGAAGGCATTTTTTTGCCTAGTGAATGTCATTCTTTTGTATTATTTTAATAAAACTTCTCTCTCTTTACTTTTCTGGTAAATTAGTTTTTCTCCTTGCAAAACAGTTGCCCTTTAACTTTGCCCAGTCTCCATCTGTTTCTTTTCTTCTTTGTTGCTGTTTTTGCTGGAAGGATGGAGATTGTGTTTCTCTCTGTGTGTGCTACCTGCATGTTTGCATAAGATTGGATTTTCTATGTGAGAAGAAGTAGTTGGAATATCCAATGCTGGATAAATTAATTTTATAAAGAAGATACCTTATTTTATCGAACATTATTTTTAATCAGCAATTAATATAATTCATATAATTAATTACATTGTATAATTTTGGGGCATGGCTTCTTTCAAGTATACATACAGACATGAATATATGTACATGCACATGTGCTAGGATGGATATAGGGAGCAATCTCCAGGATTAATTTTAGTTGGTCTGGGAATTTTAGGATTGACAAAGTAGACAAATGTGTTATATAATTTTTTTTCTGTGTTTATATTTTTATCACCTCTTTTGTATTAGAATTAGAATTGGATCATCTTGAAATCTTCAACAACAACAACAACCCCCTCCCCCCTCCCCGGCTAAATATAGATGTTTCTTTATCTTTTGCACCAAAGATTACTCAGATAAAAATCCCTACGGCTATAGTTCCTTCAAAAATATAAAAGGCAACAGTTATTTTGTTTTGTCTCTAGTTTGATATAAACTCATGGATCTTTTGTGAGATAGAAACCATAACCTTTTTTGCCAATTTCTTTTTTTTTCTTCCCCTCTAGGGATACTAAGAAAGTTACTTCTTAAAGAAGATGTTGCTAAGTTAATTTAAATAGATTGTATTACCTCTTCAGCTGCAATGAGAACTCAATAGTACATTTTTAGATTCCCTGCTGCCCCACAATTTGCCAAATCAAAAAAATTAACTTTTCAGGAGGATACCACAGAGTCAGTCTTCTTCATAGGACAATTACTTTGTTATCTGAAATATTACCTGCATATATTCTGTTTGGTCAACCAGTGAAAAAGATGCTTCGCTATTGGGGTGAGATCCCTGTTTCCTCCAGTCAGACCAACCGCAGCTCTTTTGACTTGCTTCAGCGGGAGTTCCGTACTGTAGAGGTCCAGGATCCTGCATTGCATCAACCTTCAGCTAACAAGTCTAAGCCCACAACCACACTTGATAGTCCTTCAGAGCCCTGTAGCCTCACCATTCATACGATCCAGCTAATCCAACATAATAGGAGGTTGCGTAGTCTCATTGCCACGGCTCAGTCTCAGAACCAACAGCAACTGGAGGGTATCAAGATGGAAGGAAGTGAACCTTTGCCAACTTGCCCTGGGTCCCCACCTCTCCCTGATGACTTGCTTACTTTGGATAGTAAAACACCTAAGATGCCATTCCAGTTGAGGCACAGTGATCCAGAAAGTGACTTTTACAGGTATGTTGTGAGATCTTTGTTATACTGACCATTGGGTTATGCTGTACTAATCTGAAGCTCAATACTATTTCCTCTTCCATTTCCATTGTCTTAATTTTAAACAAGTCTTTTCTTGGGAAATGATCCCCTGCTGGATTCTGGTGCATTAAGTAAATCTGCAAAAATTCAGAATTGACCTATTTGTTCATTATAAGTGCGGGGGCTTTTGCTGTATGGATATAGTCCATTTTTGTAATCACTCAAAAGGCCATTTTTACCTTTTATATGATTCACTTTAATCTTTGACAGTCATTTGGAAATAACTAGCCTTTATATGATGGAATATCAAGAACTAAGCATGGCAGGTTTCGGACACCTCACCATTTTTAAATCCCTGCCCAGAATCCCATTTCTGTTTAATGTCCTGGGGTCTTAGGTTGTAATGGATTAATCACATCTTGTGTTGTGTTCTTCTGTCCCATATTCAGTAGCAATCTGCCAATGAACTGCTGTCTCTCTTTTTTTTGAACCAGCACAGCAAATTATATATGTATTCTGAGACTGCTAGAGTCTCAAAATACAGTATTGGAACTAGTGAAAAATGCCTGGCTGTCACTGATGGCAATATTTAAGGGTGGCACCTGCTGCAAATTTCTGTTTGAAAGAAAAAGGAAAAGGTAATTGGGAAAGGAATTGGTACTGCTAGATCAAAATCAGGAAAGGTAGAGAACAAGCTTTTCTATTTTTGAATACTGGATGCTAGGCAATCTTGTTTATAATTTACTAGCATCATTCTTTGTTTTATCTGGAAGGAATTTTGTATCAGGAAATGGATTTTTGTTATATTTCAGTGACTTGAAAATACAACCCAGCAGGTGTAATGTTTTATAAAATAGAAGCAATTGTAAGAAAGCCATCTTTGCTTTCCTGGATAGTTTTCAAACTATCATTTATTTTTGAAGAGGCCAATAGGTTCAGCCTATGATTTTATTTGAATGGACCTCAGCTTTTTCTGCACCTGTCAAAGCAACCCAAATTCCTTCATTATCATGCACTTATTAAATGGGGAATACACCATTGGAACTGACTACTTAAAGTTGTTTTGTTAATGGATAGTGATGAAAAAAAATGACTCATTTTGTAATGTCTGAAATGTCACTAATACTAAGCCATGTTTGGTTTATTTAGCTTAACTGTCCAGTTTAACTGCTTCAAATATTTGTTCTGAACACATCTGCATGACTTCTGTCTTTCATTTTCATTGCTATTGTACATTATCCATCCCTGAGGGAGATACACCTGGCGGAACCCAGAAGAAGGGTCTTCTCCGTGGTGGCTTCTTCTCTCTGGAACATCATTCCCCCAGAGATTAGAACCATCCCCACTCTAATACTCTTCTAGAAGGTGCTGAAGACCTGGCTCTGCCAGCAGGCCTGGTGAACCCAGAGCGGGATGGAGCCCATTAAAAGACTTGTGTGACCTGCTTTGCTGGTGCGGGTTGGTAATACTGGGGGTGATTTTATTATACTATATTAATTTATTTGATTCTTTTTATTCGTTCTATTGTTTTAAATGTGGTTTTATATTCTGTAAGCCGCCTTGAGTCGCCATGGGCGAATAGGCAGCAATAGAAATTTAATAAATAAATAAATAAATAAATAATTATCTGATTTTAGAGGCAAAGGAGAGCCAGTAATAGAGTTGAGTTGGACCTCTTGCCGCCAGCTTCTTTATCAATCTATAGCTACCATTTTAGCTCATGCTGGCTTTGAATGTGCCCATGAAAGTGTTCTGGAGACTCTGACAGATATCGCTCATGAATACTGCTTGAAGTTCGTCAAACTTCTGCGTTGTGCTGTGGATAGAGAAGCTCGGCTTGGACAGACTCCTTTCCCAGATGTTATGGAACAGGTCTTCCATGAAGTGGGCATTGGCAGTGTGCTCTCTCTGCAGAGGTTTTGGCAACATCGAATTAAAGACTATCATAGCTATATGCTACAGGTGAGGAAAGACAAATGAACTGATGCTCATCAGAGTAAACATCTTTGAATATCCCAGCAATAACACTTCATCTTGTTCACATGAATTTTATGTGGGTCTTTTATATGCTCCTGGGGATGTGGTGGCTCAGTGGCTTAGACTGTCGATCGAAAGGTCGGCAGTTCAGTGGTTCGAATCCCTAGTGCTGCATAACAGGGTGAGCTCCCGTTCCTTGTCCCAGCTTCTGCCAACCTAGCAGTTCGAAAGCACGTAAAAAATGCA
>JANHFM010003691.1:28850-39688 GCA_032468115.1 Grayia smithii
CGGCATATAAATACAATAAAATAAATAAATAAATAAATAAATAAATAAATAAATAAATAAATAAATAAATAAATAAAAATTAAAGGAGACAAACATCAGCCAGGTTTATTAGGGAAACTGTGTTTTTTGGAAAGAACTCTGAGAATAGAGTTTCAACCAGTTATTCTGGTTTACCTAGAGTACTACTACCACAAAGTCCAAAGAAAGGGAGAAAATTTAAAGACAGGTAGAGTTAATACAATTACAAGACAGGGAATTAACTTTTTATAGGAATCCTCAGGACTATTAGCCCTGAATAGCCCTAAAACTATTCCAAATCTTTTAAAATTACAATTTGCTTCAGAGAGCAAGCATCACTTAAATGCATCCTTTCAAAGATGTCCAAAGGTAGCAAAAAAGGGGATTCTTTTTGTTTTGCAAAAAATTAAAGATAACTGTAGCCACACCACTTTTGATGATGACATGGGCACATCTATGTAAATTTTTTGCAGCAATAACATTGATTTACCATTGACTTCTTTCAACTTTCTAATCTAGTCTTGATGGTCCTACATCAAACAAGTAACAGGACTGTTAATATCTCAAACAGAGTAATTCTAAACCAAAAAGTCAACTTCAAATTCTTCATCCACTTGTTTACATTTTGAAACAAACACCCTGAAAGAAAAGTTTCCTTCACTTTCATCATATGGTACTTTGAAATTTCAAGAATTCAGATCTAGTTTTGATAATACACAAACATGTATTTTTCCCTATGTGAAAAATTTATTTTTCCTAGGTATTCCTAGTAACAAATATCTGAAGAACAAGCAATGAAGCCATTATCAAAAATCTAATATGTTACAGACATACAACTTTTTATGATGACATTGATTCAGAAAAGCTACTGAACCTTACCCAACAATTGGGCTCAGGCAGGTGAATTTGTCTACCACACTTTTTGACTTACACTTTTCTAGAATGCTATGAAGTTAAATGACATGATCTTGCTTCTCATGCTTATGCAATCAAATGATAAATTTTCTCTCTTGTAATACTCATAATGTGGAAAGATATCAACTACTTCTGCAATAATAAGGAGCACTCTTTGCTTATACAACACACACAGGATTTGAGCAAATAGACAGATTTAAAGCTTTCTTGGTCTGGCAAGTATTTAAGATATTGTTTCAGCTAACATATTTACTTTGGAAAAACTTTGTATTGATTTCAGTATGAACTTTGTCACACTAACAAAAAATTGCTAACTTATTTGTAATGGCAAAAGTCCCAGGCTCTTGCTTTTACAGTGCCTAAGGATAAAGCTTGCTCCAATGGTAATTAAATATTATGCAATGAGACTCCAGCAGTTGAGATAAAAATGGGTATGCTGAGACTGTAATAACCCATGGTATATTTTAGAGTTAAGATAGCTGCAAGATACCACTTACCCATCTACCTTGGTCCTATATAGGAAAACACAATAAAAGCAAATTAATGAAATGTGCAAATCCTCATATGCAAGAACAGGATAAATTTAAAAACCATTTCAAATTTATCAAAATCCTAACTGACTTTTCTCATTTACAAAGATGTAGTATTGTAAACAAAATATTATAGGGTTCATTAAGAAACAGATCTATTCATGCATTTGAAGATGGATGTTGCATATGATTTGAAGAATTAAACAGGTAAATCACTTTTGAAATTTCTAGTTTCAATATTTTCATTTATGTAAGTCAGAAATGAGACTTTTAAGATCATGTGTCCACATACAAAACTTACATATAGTATTCAAAGAGAATACAAATATATATTGTAACAAATACAAGGCATCTTTGAAGTAGAAACAATTTAAATATCCATTTAGGAAAAAGTCACAATATTAGCATTTGAATGGAATAAGGGCACTGAAAGTCTTCTCCCAAGCCTTTAGCAAGGGTGAATGAAGTCCCTTGGAGTGAATGGGATTGTACTTTTTCCCATTTCTGTGGGTTATTATTAACTTTGCTATCTTTTATTTTTTATGTTTCTTTCTAATTGTATTTTTTTAGAATGTGTTTATTTGTGAATTGTTCAGGGTTGTTGGGAGATATACAAATTTAATAAATAAAATAACTAAAGATAACTATGAAGTATATAAGCTTAACTGAAGGGAAAGAAAACTGCCATGAGACAGTATATACCATGGTGACTATTAAGTACAACTTCTAATGTGGTAATTACTGGAGATTATTGTTCACATAAATGGTAGATTTTCTTTACTATACAAAGCATTTGGGTAAAAAATGAAAATGACTATTTCACTGACTTCCAAGAGATAATCTCACTTGATTATCTAGGCATAAGTTTTCAACTGTTGTGCTCACAGTTGCAAAAATTGTGGTAGCCAAACACTGAAACCCAAGAAAATATATAATCAGAAGCAGATTATTAAGGTATGGCCAGCAGCAGAATTAACAGAATTAAATGAAATAATTAAACATAGCATGGAAAGATTTCTATAAGATAGCATATTTTTCTTCTTTGAAAGCAACACTAGACACAACATAATTTATTTTGTACAGAGGAATATAATATTCTATGTTAAAATCTGGATGGAATAATCTTTCTATTAATATTCTTAAACTTAATTTTTTAAAATTGCTTTTGTTACAACACTTGCCCAGCTTGCCACTGTTGATTAAAATATCGAGTCAAATACTGTAGGCACAAGGGGTATTACAATGGAAGGCAGGCTTCTCCCTTCATTTTAGAGATATTTCTCCATGGTACAGAAGCCATGGCACTAGCTCCATCTATTATTAGTGGCCCTGCTGATGGCATTACTGGGAATTATCACTCAAGACTAGAAAGTTTACAAATTCCACAGTGCAATGCAGCAGTTAATGTCTTTTTTGTTCCATTCACATGGACACACATATAGCATACATCTGTAAAAATATTTTAGTAAACTATGTTTTAAAATAAAGACTTGAATTTCTCTTCCTCCTTTTAATGGTGGTGGCTTTGGAGAATAGTCTTTTCTCATTTAAAGTGGAGTGAAGGAAGAAACATGTTCCAAAATCAGGGCATTATTTCCTAACTTTCTTTCTTGTACTTTGCTTAGCATCAGACTTTAAGTGAAATTCTAATTTATTTTCATCTAAAGAAATTATGATATGCAAAAATTGGGCATTTTACTTTCATGGCTCTGAATCTTAATTTGGGCCAGAACCTCTGTATTTCCCTGTAATGATACTATATTACCTGGCAATAGAAAAGCATGCATAGGTTGCTAATTTTAAAGGCAAGTTTAAGATATACAACTTGACTACCATTGTTTCCGTAATTTAAATGGTAAACAAACATGGTTAACATTATGCAACTTTCTTACCAGATTGGAAGATGCTGAAAAAAATGAGGTCATAATATAGCAATACTCCAAACTGGGTTTAAGAATTCTTTAGCACTGCATATTACAGACTAAAGGTTTGCAGCCACATGGTTTAAAGAATACATGAAATGCATTGCCAATGTCTCTCAATATTTCAATAAAGTTTAAAATTACTTTTAAATGGAAAAAAAAATACAAGTACCAGTACAATAAACATTTTGCAGTAGCCCAGATACTCAATAGGTTTAGTGTCCTAACCAAGTTTAAGAACTTTTAATAATTGTTTTAGATTAAGGTTTTAGAACAGAATTTCTTTTCACTATTGTTTCTGGTTTCGAGCACCTTAAGATAATGCAGCCTCATTCTTCTGTAGCTCCATATACCACTTTAATCTCCTTCCCTGCCATGGAAAAAGAAAAATTATACTTATACTTAGGCAATCAGATATAAGACAAATAATTGTCTTATAAAAATGCTCTCTTTTTCCATTTTAAATAATAGCAAAAGGCAGATTTGTAATCCGAAAAAACTTTGGCTTTTTCATATAACATCATAGTTCTTAATAACAACATCGTTGGCTCCATTTCCTACCTTCCAAAACTTGAGGGGGCAACAGCTAGGAAATTGAAGCTATGCACTTCACAAAATATTGTACCAAGCAAATCAGTTACGAAACAAATAGTTTGCCTGTAAATAAATTCTCTCTGTTTCAGGGCATTAGCTTCAGAATATTAATAAATTGGCTAATGGAGAATTCCCACCCCTCACTTACCTTATCTTTCTTATCTTGCCTGGCATAAGGAAAGCATGGAATTACTGCTGTCACACGGGAAGATGATGCAATCTTGCATGCATTGATCATGATGAGAAGCTCCATCAAGTTGTCATTTATTTCTCCACAACCACTTTGGACAATGTACACATCTTCTCCTCTAACACTTTCACCAATCTCCACACTGAAAGATTAAAATATGTGCTGTGAAGCAATGACAGCTGAGCACTCTAATCTTACAGACCATTAACATTTTGCATTCATAATTGACATCTTTCCAAAATAGTCCTCTTCAGAAATAGATAAAAGTAAGCAGGGAGTGGTTACGTGCTGAGCCTGTTTGCATTCCTTTTCAGATGAAGACTCCCATTCATTTATGGACTTATTTATTTCCATTCATATATTCACATGTTTAGCTTCATCATAGGATTCATTTATTCTTTATGCAGTTTAGAGGCTACCCAAGTCCACAAGACTGTATCTGGCTTAGAACTTTCAAACCAGGAAACAATAAATGGTAGATCACAATAAAAGCAATAAAAGGTAGAAACAATAAAAACATGGATCATCCAGGGGAAAAAAGTCAGTAACACAAAAGTCCTACAAGGTCTCAGCATCTACCTTATACTCCAAGGTTTAAGAAAATAGTCAGATTTTTCAACAACTTTCAAGGTGAGAACCACACAGACCACTGGGAACATTTTTGGAAGGGTGATAATCAGTAACAATATTCAAAAAATAATGAAAGGTTTGTTCTACTGTTCCTTAAAGAGATAGTTTTAAAATGCACTTTTTAAAAACAGCTGCAGGAAAGCTAGATATCTCTTTTGCACCCTAACACGAGTCTTCTTTCAAGGCAACACCCTGAGAGCAGTGTAAGTCTTCCCGTTCTTTAGATTGGGCAATCAATAGCATTCAGCCTGAACTTCTGCACCTCTTAAAAAAAATGAGGGAGAAAGGTGTCATTATTTTTGTTGTAGAATTCATTTTTAAAAATAATTAATAGTAACAAATAATGGAAACAGCAGTTCAAAACATATACATGTTCACTTCACAAAAAAACAGAACTAAATCTAGGAAAGAAACAAGATCAATGGAGTCATTTCAATCCATTCCATCAGTAAGAGTGGACATACATTTTTATGCCTGCAGCCAAGTACACACTTGCATTTAGCCACCTGAAAACTCAGCACTATATTTGAAATGCACATGGGACAATACTTTCCTTGGGATTTGGCTGTCTGCTTAGGGGGGGAAATGCAACTCAGAAAGGAACTTATTCTTGTTTCACAGACTAAATCACTTCAAGATGGTGGAATGTAATTGTATATTAACTTGAGCTTCCTACCCCTAATTCAACTTGCCAATTGCTATACTATTTTATAATGTACAAAGTAGCCCTAAAATGCAATAAATTGGCACAACATACAATACATGAGACATCCAGAATTAAGTGAATATGGAAGTTTTAAAGAAATTCCTTCTTTTTTATCTATATACTACTGAAACTCTTTGTGTCTATTTGATTGTTTGTAATCTTCAGTTGGGTGAAATGGTGCATCATAGGGCAGCATTTTTTGAATCAACATACATTAAATGGTCTAATTTACAGAATGTAAATTACAGAATATGTCCAAAATCCAGGACATTACCCCATCGGATTGAACTCTAGCAAAGTTGTGGCTGCTTCGGCCACAGCCAGGTGATTGTCATTTTCAACAATCAAGGCCACCTTCCTAAAGAAAAAACAACAAAACATCAACAGGAAAGATCATTCCTGTTTCCACAGGTCATGTTGTCTAACTGAAGTTATAAGAGTGTAACTTTTGCATCAGACTGTTACAAAAATCACTTTATTCCACATGTATCAAGGACAAAATTACTAATTAACTAATCATCCTCCCCTCTTCACCCCCCATCCAGTTTAAGCAATCTTCAGAAATGACGATATAGATGAAAGGGCATTAAGTAAGGTTTTTTTTCTCAACACAACATCTATGTTTGTTTTATGCAACTTATTAAATTTGGTAATTCGGATCTTTCTGTTCAAATTCTCTATTAAAGCATGCCAAATCAGTAGTCAGGAAATGAAATGAAAATGATATGTAAACACATGATCTGATTCTGTAATTGAAAATTACTACTTCTTTGGGAACAATAAGTTAATTATATTGCCTTTCTAATTTGTCATGGTAGAGATGGTCAATACAATTTTAAAAAGGAAAACAGTGTAAAATTAAAACAGACTAAAATTGATACAATGTTCAATACATTATATCACACAACTATAACATATTGAAAGATGTTTCACATTTTTATTAAAGTTTTTAATATTTTTTGAAATAAACATAAAATAATATTAATGATAAAATACTAACTAAGCAATAGTGTTGAAGTCAAAGATTTCAATTGCCCGATTTTTTACTATAAAGCAGTCTATAAATACTTTTATAAAACAGAAATGGTGAATATTCTTTGCTTCCCTACAGTCAAGAAATAAAAAGATAAGAATAATACAGAACATTCTGGGCACTTGGGGAGAGTAGAGGCAATCTAATCAGTCTGCCTCCTGGCCAATGGTCATTTTGTGACTGGCCATGTCAACAATGGAAACCATTTATAGTCAATCCCACAACAGTAACCATGTTGTGAGAAATCCATGGCTGGCCCACACAATTCAGAATATAATTACCTTGCTAACTTTCCTTTGGTGGGACAAGCCTATTTGGTTCCCTATTTTAACTACAGGTAGTCTTCAACTTATACCATAATTGAGCCCAGAATTATGCCTGTAAATCTTTGTGGTACCCATATGACCGAAGTAATTTTCCAGCCTTTTTCATTGTGGTTCTTAAGCAAACCTATTCATTAAATGGCCATTTTATGCTAGAAATCAGCAAAAAATGCCTGAAACCAACAAAAATACATCGCAAATTACAGTCATGTAAATCGCAGAACATCACAGCCGATCATAGAGCTCACCTGCAAGACATGCAGATATGTAGCCAGGGTGCATAGTGTAACCATTTATAATCATCAGCTGTTAAATAAGGACTAGCTGTATATCATCCTATTGTCAAAACAACACAATGCACCCATTACAAGTATAGTTCATATCCCAATCCATTTCACTGAATTCAAGTCAATGCAACCATTTTATGCAGAAAGCTGAACACCCAATAAAACTTTCACCTATGAAACTGACTTTAGTTTATGCCTAAATTTCCTTTCCCACTCATCCGGAAGAGCTAATTTAAGAAAACAAGACCAGTTCTTGCAGTTATACTTCTCTATGACAAACACTGTGACTACATTACAATAGAGCAGCAAGTAAAGAGCAGCATTTTCAACAAGTGTGAAACAGTATTTTTACTTGTGTATTTTACATGGCCACCCCCCTCAGAGCAGCAACTCTGGACAGTGTACAAAGATGAAATAGAAGACTGACACATGCAGACTGCCCTCACAACTCTACCATTCAGTAGACAGCAGTTGATAAACAATTGCTTAGCCCTGATGGGATAACATCTACAAGCCGTTCCCAAAATGACAAACACACTGATTAAACTATTGGTAGAGAGGGATTGAAAAATAGGGCAGAATGGAATCACCTTCTTTGAATTGGGGTAGGTAGATTTTATATTTAATGTGCATCTTTCAAATTCAAAGTTAAAAAGTGCTTTATTTATTATTTATTTATTATATTTATATGCTGTCCATCTTGCTACTGGAGACAACTCTCAGTGGCTTATAACATATATGCTTTGGTGCATGTGGAGATCTCAAACATAGTGCTTATTGTCAACTTTTTAAAGCTTCCATGTCTTTTCTCAGGAGCAAGAAAGTGTGACAGAATAGTTTAACTCAAATCTAGGCCTTCAATTATCTTGAAATGAGTTCAGATAACCTATAATATAAAAAACATTTTAATTTTAGTTATATGAATCTTTATTATGTTCAGGAGCAATGTTAAATTACAGACAGTTGTTTTGGAAAGCATTGTAAATGAAACATTGTAAGCTAGTATTTTAAGAACATTTGTCAGGCTACCTGTTTGGCAATACTGCCACATGAACTCTTAATTCAGGTACCACAAAAGAAAATGATGAGTTATTAATTGTTGATGTTTATATCCCATCTCTCAGTGAAATTCCCAGAGGAATAAATACAATCAAGGATACAAATTAAAATACATTGCCGATGTGTAAATGGATCATAGAGTGTGTGTTACATTTAAACAAAAAAAAAAAAAAATCCCAAGATTAGTTCTCCCAATCAATTTAAGCACTATAGTAGAGTTAGCCCTATACTATCTCACGCCTCTCAAGTGAACTATGTTATATGAACAGCTCACAAGGGATGTACAATATTAACAATCTTTTCCCATCCAATTTATGAGGCTGTTTCATTTTTCCCTGCCTGTGGCATATATGGGAGTAAAAAGAGCTGACTACGTTGTTGTTTTCTTTTTTTAGGGAAAGAGGTAAGAAAGAAAGCAGAAATTTCTGTCTGCTTTACACTGACTGAATGAGTTCAAATGGCAAAGGATTTCCATCCAGTGTCTAATTACATGCAGATAAATCATTTGGAAAGGGAGAATATAGCTATATTATCAAATGCAAAATACAATTAAAAATGAGAATATTTTACAATCTCAAAACAATTAAGACTGAGCAGCATAAAAGATTAATATTGTAGTTCTATGCAAAACCCCTTTGAAAAATTTCACTAAATTCAAGAGGATTTATAATGCTTGTGCACAGCAGAAATGGAGAACCAAAGACTCTCTAGCTCTTATTCAGGAATGCTTTCTGAACATTAACCATGATGGCTAGGTCTGATGGAAGCTGATCTCCATATCATCTAGACAGCTTTCACCTTAATGCACAGGAATGAAATCTTGCCTGATTAGAAGTTAGCTATTGCACTTTAATTTAGCCATATGACAATTTCTAGTCAAGTAATATTACCAGTTTTCAAATCTGTTAAAAGAGACACACCAAACAAGTAGCAAGAAACAATAATTTTGGAGGAGACTAGTAAAAGAGATTGAACATGCTGACCAAATGTTGATTCTGGAATTCATTCCCTCAACTGGTCCAAAAGAACAAAAGTTTGTTGACCGTCAGGGCAAGCCTTATCAATGTACACAAACATTTTCCTTGGAGTTGTGTGGAAATAGCCTGAATTTCAGGAAGAGGATTAGTAGTATTTTAATACTAAGCCAATTGGTTAATTGTTTACTTCTAATAATGCACAGTGCAAAACAGCCACTCATGTAATAATGTTCTGATAAGAACAGAACAAATGCAGTCAGCAAGATCTTCTCCAGACTGGATGCCTTCCAAACATGAAGGTTCTACAGATCATAGAACTGACTTCTGTCAATCTGGCCAACTATCAGCCATGTTATATGAGAATTATGGAAGCTACAGTTTTAACATGTTTAGAGGGAACCAGTTTAGAGAAGTCTAGGCTAAAAATACAACTTGAGATGGCCTAATATTTGTCCATTAGCAAAACAAAACATCAAGTTATAAATGTTTTCTGTAAAGATTGACATCAATTTCCCAGTCACAGTGACATATGGTGACTTTGGGACAGTTACCCTCTCTCAGCCCAGTCCACCTCCCAGGGTTGTTGTGAAGTAAGAGAGGAGGAAGAAAGTGTATTATGTACTTTCACCACCTTACGTTACTTATAAACCGCAATATGGGATAAAAATCTAATGACAGATAGTAACAAAAAGATAAAAACATCAGCAAAGTATCAGTATCACTTTATTTCCTATTACTTAATAACTGAGATTAACTCAAGGATGGTGAAGTGAGGTTGAATATAGGAAATCAGCTCCAGATAGCAACTTTCATTTTCTACTGTGAAGATTATTGGCTATCTTACAGAATTACTTTAATGATAAAATATGACTTCATACTTTCTTAAAAAGTTGACTACAGAATCCAACTGTACTCTCTTAAAACAATTCTATTTACAAGACACATTGGTGAATAAAATGAAGATAAAAAGACAAATCAGCATCAAGAGAATTTTCTTGATAACATTACAAGGGTTGATTTGTCATTTTCTTCTTCCGCAATGGTATTGGGTATTTTTTAGGGGAAGGGACTTTCTGGTTTACTCTGCTGCTCCACTAATTTTCTAACTCAAGTACTGTACTAAGTAGATTGAATTCTACCTAGTTTTTTGAGATATGTCAAAGCTGATTAGCATTCAAATACACAATTAAATAGATCAAGCATAGACTAATATAGCATATCATTAGTGAATTTGCAATGAAACTAAAAAGAATAAACCTGCATTAAAAAATAGAGAAATATTTTATGTAAAATACTCACATGGATGCAGAAAAATTAAAGTGCCAATATTGGAACAGATAAAAAGGAATTGGCAAGCAAGGACTAAAAGTGAATTGACAAAACCTTGGGGTTTTATGCTACTTCAGCTCTCCAAGAATTACCTGGAAAATGGATGCCAAATCCAATTCTGTTCTTAAAATATTTTCCATGAAATACTCTGTGTCCTCATATTCCTTTATAACAATAGTAATGGGTATCCCTAGCTTATAAAAGAGACTACAGGGAAATAGAGAGCCGAGGTGGCACAGTGGTTAGAGTGCAGTACTGCAGGCTACTTCAGCTGACTGCCAGCTGCAGTTCAGCAGATCGAATCTCACCAGCTCAAGGTTGACTC
>JANHFM010003691.1:67692-82523 GCA_032468115.1 Grayia smithii
GGGATGGGGGATGGGTGGGATAATTTGTTAAAATTTGTAAAACTTTTTAATTAAAAAAAAAAAGAACCTGAAATAAACTGCAAAAAGCTAATTAAGATTTTGATCTAAAAAAGTTGCAAATGCATTGAGGGTCCAGTTAAATGTAGAGTATTTAGTTTTAGTCTAATATTTTGGAATTAACTATAAAAAAATAGCTTCTCATAGGAACCAGATTTATTTTGCCTATCTGGTTCATAATAAAGATAAGCAATTTTATAATTTTAGACTTGGACAGAAGACAAGATTAAAAATTCTGGGGAAAAAAGCCTGTTTTTGTGTTGATTAAATGTGATTTAAAACTGACACAAAACATAACATTGGAAATATTAAAGCAGATCCTTGAAGATCTTTGAAGACCATTAGAAGTAAAAGAAAGGAATATAAAGGTGGTTTATTTGATCAAAATTCAAATAAGAGATTTATTTCAAAAAGTTCTAGCAATCCTGTATGGACTTGTATGACACCAAGATAGAAAAGTTGATGTTTTATAGATATGTTGATAGATAAGGGATGGGATAAGGGATGTAAAGATATCTGCTGATAACCTTATGGGAATGAAGACTTATTACATTTGTCTACACATGTTGTAATAAAGGTTGGAAATAATTTTTAATACATTTCTTTTTCTTTATCATATCATTTTTCTTTTTTCCTGCACTTTTTATTCTTTTTTACATTTTTTTTCTTTTTTAAAGTTTCCATTAGTTTTTAGTACTATAATTAAAATCCTTACAAAAATTATATACAAATAGAGCAATACTGTTTGAAGGTCAGCACGCAGGTAAATTAAACAGTAAATAAGAAATGATGTTGGTGAGGAAGTTCCAATGTTATAACTTAAATTGATTTGACAATCATCTCCAAATATAAAATATGAGTTAAAGTTCACTTCAATTCTCATATTAACATAAATATTTTTAAGAGTTTTTTTTCAAATAAAGCCATTAAATTTTATAGTGGCATTCATTTCACTACAAATTTCATATAACTCTAATACACATTATGAAACTTGTATTCTATACTTACTCGATGTACTTCAGAGAGATTTTTTGAGTGTGTTTTGTGGTCACTGTTGCAATATACATTTGTAATGCTGCCAATCTCAGTGCAATATCATATTTTAGCTCAGGCCCAAACCTCTCCTGAACCACATCATTACAGCTCTGTCAAAAAACCAGCAGAGGGAATATCAAGCATCTTTTTAAACTACTGCATTATGACTATCTCTTCTCCAAAAGGCAAGCTCATAATAAATGGGAACTAACACTGCCAGACAATAAATAAATAGGGATAAAAAGGACAAATGTGGTATATTAAGTTGATTAATTTGGAGTTACCAGAATAACTTTTATTTTAGTGCTTACAGTGCAAAGAGCAACCTATTCCAAACCAGACCCTTTCATATTCACAGGAACTACAAACTCCAGAAAATATAGCAGATTAAAACAACAACAACAACAGTGAAATCTAGCTCTTCTGTATTTCAAAATCATTGGCATGGATGTCAAAATCCTTTGTGTTGTTTTTATTGATATTCCCATTGTAATCAAAATATTAAAAAATAAATTTAACTGCAAGGAAGCTTCATAAAAAGAACCATGCGAGTCACTTTATTGACATTTCATCATGCTATTTTCAACTCTCTAACATACCTGTACATAGAGATATTCAAAAGCAACCACATCCCGTCGTAAAAGGTCAATAGGGTCCTTTGGAACAAAACTGATTCTGAATAGGCATCTCATTTTATGGGAGCTTGGTCTTTGGGTCACCTAGAGAAACAAAATACTTTCATTACAGTTCAGAGGCCATGACACTGTATTCTTTCTAAAATAATCCAGGAACCCTTAGATGATTGAAGGTAAATTTAACTGACTCCCCAAACTGTGCAAAATAAACCATGAATTTTCTGTTTTTTTCTGTTTTTCTCCATATCACTTTATATTCAGTAGCCAAGGCAATGTTCATCAGAGTGTACTTAAAAATGCTTAGCCAATTCTAAGAAAAAGCATCTCAACATCAGAGAGAGGTATTGCTTACAATATCAACCAAGGATGAAAACTTCCTAGAATCCATATGGGTCAATATAAAAGGAAAAAAGAATGGCATTGCTATAGGCATATACTATACTACAGGCCACCCAACCAAGCAGAAGAAATAGATGAATACTTTGCTAATCAATTAACAAATGTATGTAGGAAACATACCACAGTAGTAATGGGAGACTTTAAGTATTCTGATTGTCAACTCGCAAAGCATCCCTGGTGTGCTCTCGAGTTACCCTAGGCAAGGGAGATGGAAAAACGAACTCTGCAACTGTGGTGAGGCAGCACGTCAGTCAAAACAAAAGCACATTCCAGCTATTTCTCTGTCAAGACCATCTCCGCGGTTACCCACAGTGGCTGGAGGGAAGTGATCTCTACAACCCGCGAAATTACTTCATTGGAGAATATGACTGATGACACACCTTGGGGTGAGGGGGGAACAAGGTCAGAGCTGGAACGTAAATTACATGGGGTCAGAGTTGGCTTCACTTGGAACATGCAGACATGAAGCTCCTAATAAATAACTGGATTTCTTTTGAAGCTTGGCTCGAGGGTCATGATTTAATTAGGGCATCAGTTGGAACCCTGACACTGATATTAATTGGAAGACAAACTCTACAGCAAGTGGGAAATTGAACATATTCCTAATCAATTTAGGTGACAACTTTGTCATTCAAAAGGTAGAGGAGAGAACTAGAGGAAAAGCTATATTGGAGCTAATTCTTACTAATAGAGAAGAAGTGATAGAGGGAGTTGAAGTCACCACAACCTTGGGCAAGAGTGACTATGTCATACTGGAGTTACATTAATGCAAACACAAGCAACAGAAAATAATCCAACCAGTGTCTTAAACTTTAAAAGAGCTGCTTTTAACAAACTCAGAGAGAGCCTAAGAAAAATTCCATGGATGAAAATTCTAAAGGGGAAAACAATGCAAGAAGCATGGGAAACACTGAAAAATTTGATCATAAAAGCCCAGTCCAACACAATACCACTGAAAAAGAAAAACAAGAAATCCAGGAAGAAACCAGCATGGTTGCACAAAGAACTGAAAGACAAAAAGGATAGTTAAAAAAATGGAAAGAGGAACACATAACTAAGGCAGAGTATCAGCAGATAGCTCAAATCTGCAAAGATGAAGTCAGGAAAGATTCAGAATGAACAAAGGCTTGCAATAAAAGTCAAAGATAATAAAAAAAATATTTCAACATATAAATAACAAGAAAAAAAATAAAGGAAACTGTGGGTCCACTAAAGAGAGAAGAGGGAAAGAAATAATAGGCAGTAGTGGGAAAGCAGAGCTGCTTAACTCATTCTTTTCATCAGTCTTCACACAAAAAGAAACACACAATCTACCAAAATATAACTATAAAAGACACACTAGAAATAAAAATTAAAATAAAGAAGAAAATGGTAAGAGAACATCAGTCTTATCCAGGGGTGGGTTCTACTTACCTCTCCTACCGGTTCTAAAGGTCCACGCGCTTTGCGCGTGGTCAGGGTGCATGGAGGGTGCATTCCGTGCGTGCACGCGCTTTGCACGTGCTTTGCGCGTGCAGACAGGCACTCCTGCACATGCGCAGAAGCTTTTTTTGATGAAAAAATGTCAAAAAAAGTTTCCTGCGCATACATGCAAGCACACTCTGTGCGCGGACTGGTAAGTACGGGCGCGCAAGGGGGAAGCGGTCTGGGACGCGTACAACCAGTTCAGTGACGTCACAGCGTCAACGCTACCTATTCGCGCGAACCGGACCGAACCGGGGCCAACCCACCACTGGTCTTATCTTGATCAATATAAATCACCTGGACCTGACAGAATACACCCCAGAGTTCTGAAGGAGCTGGCAGATGTTATCTCATAAACATTGTACCATATCTTTCAAAAATCCTGGAGCACCTGGAGTACCTGAGGATTGGAAAAGGGCTGATGTGCTTCCAATCTTCAAAAAAGGAAAAGAAACCTCTGACCCAGGAAAACTACAAGCCAATCAGCCTATCATTAATTCCAGGAAAAAATAATAAAAAAACAGACCTGTGAACATCTAGAAACTAATAAAGTTATAACTAGAATCCAACATGGGTTTATTAAAAACAGATCATGCCAAACCAATCTTATTTTGTTCTTTGACAAAGTGACCAAATTTTGTCAGCAAAATGCTGTGGACTACTTTCAGCAAGGCATTCAACAAAGTAGACCATAACCTACCAGTATTTCTTAGTAAACTAGAAAAATGTGGGATAGACAGCATCACCACCAGATGGATTTGTAACTGTCTGACAAACCATATTCAATGAGTAGTCCTTAATGGTATTACATCTACATGGAGGGAAGTAAGCAGGTAAGTACCATAAGGTTCCATCTTAGGCCCAGTACTTTTCAATATCTTCATAAATGACTTAGAAGAGAGAATAGAAGGGGAACTCATCAAATTTAGAAAGGACACTAAGCTGGCAAGAACAGCCAACACCCCAGAAGACAAGCTCAGGATCCATGAGATCTTGATAGACTTGAACAATGGGCCCTATCCAACAAAATGTGGAGAAAAGCAAGGTTTTACACCTAGGCAGGAAAAACCAAAAGTACAGATTAGGCAAAACCAGGCTGGAAAACAATAACTGTGAGAGGCACCTTGGAGTCCTAATGGATGAACAATTAAATATGAGCCACCAGTGTGCGACAGCAGCCAAAAGAGCTAATACAAACCTTGGTTGTATAAATAGAGGCATAGAATAAAAATCACATGAAGTATTAGTACTGCTTTATAATTCCTTAGTAAGACCACACCTGGAATACTGCATTTAGTTTTGGTCACCACATTACAAAAAATATTTGAGACTTTGGAAGAAGTGCAAAGAAGAACAACTAAGAGGATTAAAAATCAGGAGACAAAAACATATGAAGAACGGTTGCAGAAATTGGATATGGCTGGTTAGAGAAAAGAAGGACTGGGGGGACATGAATGCAGTACTCCAGTATTTGAGGGGCTACTACAAAGAAGAGGGGGTCATCTTATTTTCCAAAGCATTAGAAGGTAAGACAAGAAACAATGGATGGCAACTATTCAAGAAGAGAAGCAACTTGGAATTAAGGAGAAACTTCCTAACGGTGAGAACAATTAACCAGTGGAACAGCTTGCCTTCAGAAGTTGTGGGTACTTCTGTAAATGGGTAAATCACTAGAGGTTTTGAAGAAGAGACTGGACAGTCACTTGTTTGAAACTGTATAAGATCACCTGCTTAAGCAGTGGGTTGGAGTAGAAGACCTCCAAGATCCCTTCTAGCTCTACTCTGATTATTATTATAAAGTGATGACGAAGAAGTCAAATTAATGTTTCTTTGAGTCTGGAAAAGAACCATTCTCATTATCATATATGTTTTTAAATCTACAGACTTCCTTCTTTTAAGTATCTTATGAATAAGGGAGAAGTACCTGTTCTAATTTTCTAATATTATTGGATACACCATTGGGGGCGGGGGGGGGAGAAAAAGTGTCCTTCCCAAAATGAGTTTAATTTGACTAATCTGATTCTGTCTTCAATTTAGATAATTCAAGTGTCCAAGATTCTACTGCATGACTACTGCTGCAGTGCCAGTCACAGTTCCTGCTAATTTGCACTGGGAGAAAAGGTGTTATTGCCACCCGAGAGAATTCTATCCACTGGGAATAGTTGGAAAAATGTGGCAGAACATGGCAGAATCAAATCTTTCCCTTTCCTATCTTGCTATTTCTCCTGGCCTAATTGTAAATTATGCAACCCCTGAGATAGCCAAAGGATTTTCCTAGAGGCCAGGTGAATATTTCAGAGATATGCAAACCTGGGAGCTGCCCTTGAATATTTCTAACACTAGGGTGTTTAAAAATGCAATCTGAGAGTTCAGATAAACTGCCTCTCAATAGCAATATTATTTACAGATTTATTTATTTATTGAAAAAATGTATATTTTGCCCCATCCATTTTTTTCTGGATGGTTATTTGTGCTCAGTGAAGTTTTATTTCTTAATTTAAACCACCTATATACCTTCTGCTTCTATAGATCAACTTTCCTCAATCTGGTGTCCTACAGATGTTGCGACAACAATTCCTTTGACAAGATTAGAATTTTAGGAATGGCCTCCAATCCCCATGGGACTCTGTTATCCACGAGACACCTTGCATTGGTGCAACATCACCAGCAAGTTGAGGCACAGGTGATCAATTTGCAGAATGTCACAATACAAAAAACAAACAAACAAAAAAAATAAAGCAAGGGTCCTACTACCATAGTAAGTGAGTTTCTAAGAATCTCATAGTGCTGCATCTATAATATTTCATATTTCTCAATGATAAATGAATGAAATCACTTAGAACTTTTGTCTGCAGCTTCAATTATCAAAATAGGTGGATTATAGTTTTCTGAATAAGACATCACGTTTTGTTTAAAAAGATTCAGGATAATTACAGATGTGCATGAAATGGGAAAAAAACTGCTTTGAACTTGGAAGAGGTTATTCCATTCTGGAAGTTCTGCCAGATTGGGTCAGCCACAGGTTAACAGAAATAAGGCCCAGATTGTTTTGGTTGTTCTGAGTTTTGGGTGAAAGAAAATCTGGATAGTGTGAGTAAGGTAAAGTTTTTTGTATCTTCTCTCTAACCTTTCCTCCTCTTCCTATAGCCAATGTGCCACCCACATTTAATCTTCCCAGCATCTGAATTTCAGCCCTACCTTAACCCTCAAACTGACTTTACTGCTATCACCTTTGTCTCAGCAGAGCACTCGCTTGCCCACATGTGTTGGAGTTGCCCAATATCCCACCCCTGTGTTCTCTTCCTTGCCTCTTCCAATGGCCTTGGCTTTTTTTCCTGATCATTCCCCAAATTATTCTGCCAGGAATAACTGTTTCAGTGAGTGATCAAAGCAAAATAGCCCAATTTAAAGATTAAAAAAAGAGAGAAATGCATATTTCTCTTTGGACATAGACTATCCAAAATAATTATTCCATACATAGTTGGTTTATACATGAAATATTTTTACTTTTCTATGGGGAACCTTTTTAGATTGCTGGCAATAAAATGAGGCAAATAGGGGGAAACTCACAGATTGCTTTAACTCTGAAACCTTTAAAACAAAATAGCACCTAAAACAGACCTATTGATTATGGGTGTGTGTGTGCATGAAAAACACCAAAACCAATGACGAATACCATGTTGCCCTCAAAATAAGACCCTGTCTTATTTTTTTTTGAACCCCGAAATAAGTGCTTGGCCTTATTTTCAGGGATGTCTTATCATTTTGGAGCACATGGAGCAAGATGGGGCTCCTCTTGCTGCCTTACCTGATTTCCTGCTGTCTCCCTAACCCTAACCAGAGGATATGACGGGGATCAGCTGCGCATGCATTTAAATATTTTCAGGGTGGGCTTATTTTCGGGAGGGGGCTTATTTTAGTGCATGCACTCAAAAGCCCAATTTGGTTTATTATCAGGGGGTGTCTTATTTTAGGGGAAACAGGGTAGCTACAAATGGCTATTCAAAAAATTTAGTTGGCAACTAAATTTTTAATTTAGCTAGCTAAACTAGCTAAGATAGATTGCAAAAATCATCAGGAAAGTATGGAAGCTAAAACTATGATAAGCCTGAAATGTTTTGGAAAAAGTGTTTTAGACGATGAAATAATCTAATAACAATTTACAGTATATCTAGAAAAGGATTCTGAAAAAAAATGGGAGAGGTCTATTATGTTTTGCAGTTGTATGTACCAATGATAAGGAAACCTTGTGTCAACAAAAGGAGAATGGACAAATATCAGCATAATCTAGAAGCTGATGTTTTACAGAAAGTGAGGAAATTGAAAGTGAAAAGATTCGGTATATCAGCAATTATGAAGTATGCGGATATTTCATTTAATTATGAAGTACTTACAGGAAGAAATATAGAAGTTTTAGAATAACTAGCACATTCAACCATTACTGAATATTACTGAAAAATTTGTAGGAAAATCTGAAATATAGAATGCATGCAAAGAAACTTAAGAATTATCCTGAGCTAGAAAAATTCTGAGGAAAAAGAAGAGGATGGCCGGCAGCAAGGTGGATGGACTCACAGTTATGCTGGTGGTAGGTAGACTATTGGAAGACTTTCAAGACCTGACTAGTGACAGATTATCATGAAGAAAATCTACCTATGCAGTTGCTGGAAGGTGACATAAATGGGATATAATCACTCAGATGAATTCTGCAAAGAAAAGTAGGGGCAAATACAAAAGCAAGAACAGAAAACCTTTTGGACACCTACTAGAAACATATTTATGACGAAGAAGGCATTAAAAAATTCTGACTCGAAGGGTGTCCATATTTCTACTTCTGTCATATTCACAATTTACCTTATTTCCAGTGTATTTCCACTACACTATGTGCACAATTATTAGGCAAGTGAGTATTTTGACCATATCATTTTAATGCATATTTTCCACTTCCAAACCTGAATGTTTAGTGGATAAGCATATCAGATGACATGTATTTGTGTAATGTTGGAGGATGTGGCCTAAGGAAATCAACACCCTATATCTGTGATGGCGAACCTATGGCGCATGTGGCATAGGTTGCATGTGGAGCCATATCGGTGGGCATGTGAACGATGCCCCAGCTCAGCTGCAGCGTGCATGCATGCAACGGCCAGCTAATTTTCAGGCCTTCCAGGCTCACTGGAAGTCGGGAAACAGGCTGTTTCCAGCCTCCGGAGGTGTGTGGGGAAAGTCCATTTTTTGCTCTCCCCAGAGGCTTTCTAGGAGCCTGGGGAGGGGGAAAAAGGCCTTCCCCGCCCTCCTGGAGGCCCTCTGGAGGCCGGAAATCGCCTGTTTGCTGACTTCCCAGAACACTTACATATACATAGTAATTATAATATTGTCTATTATGTATCAGTATACTTAATGGTATACTTAATATGGTATAATTACCATATTAAGAAGTATTCTATATCTATCCATCATCTCTTGCCCTTTTTAGTATTTCAACTCTTATTGACTTCGACAAATCTCCAAGACTTGTTTTTTTATGGAAGATAATTGATGAATGATATATCCATACAACTTGGTTACAATACAGCTGAAACCTTGAAAGACAATCAAGTGCATCTCCACTTAAAAGAAACTTCTTATATGTTCATTAAGGAGCAAATTAGATCCATTGCCCACTTGAACACTCTTGTATACACTTTATGCCAAAGCTGAAAATCGGCAACCAGATTGACCACCATGTGCAATGCAGTTTGTAGAACTTTCAACAAATACTGCTGTACAGGGTTTTTTTTTTCTGCTGAGACTATTTCTACTTGTAGGAATATCCATAATCATCTTTAATTCATGATATTCTTGCTTAATAAACCTGCCTCTTGTAAGACATTTAAATGGAAAGGTCCTAGAAATAATATAAATAACAATACTGCTTTCTAAAAATTATTTCAAAGGTCATTTTTTAACCAACTACAGCTTAAAAATCCATATTATATATATAATTGAATTATTAAACAAACCTGAGTTAGTGTCTCTTGTTCATGGAGCAAGAGAAGTTTGGTTCCAGACCCATCTGTTTTCTGTTCCAGCATCAGAGAAAAATGTTCAATACACTTGATTGAGAGTTTTTCTTGAAGGGTTAAGATGACATCCTTTATGATACAAGATTAAAATGAAAAAGGAGAAATGGGATAAAAATAAAGACCTAGAATTCATTGTTTTGTAAATTCTCTGTTGAGTGCAAGCAGCTGGTATGTATGAGCTGTTAATTTTCCATAGGAGAACAATATGTTTATTTAAACAAAACCTCATATTTACATGTTCTTTGTTGTGATTTTTTAATAATTTGAACTTGCTCTTAGATAATGACTCTAATTCTAGGCTTTTAACAGGTAGTGTAATGCCACAGATGATATAGAACAGGGGTGTCAAACTCACGTCATCACAGCAGTGTCACGTGACATATTGGAACTGCCCACCTCGCTAAACTGGGCATGGGCGTGGCCAGCGCGTGATGCATCTGGGCCATGGGCCAGGAGTTTGACAGCCCTGATATAGAGGCTTCTGTTGAGTTCCATATGAATTTTTTTCCCTTCCTTTTAGTCATGTCAGACTCTCTGAGACTGCTTGGACAAGTCCCAACTGTTTTCTTGGTAAGGTTTTTCAGTAGTGGTTTTCTGGGGCTGAGAGGAAGTGAGTAGCCCAAGGTCATTCATCTGGCTTTTGTATCCAAGGCAGGAAAGAGCTCACAACCTTAATCACTATACCAAACTAGGTCTCAGCATGTCTTATTTTCCCAAAAATACAGGACAGCAGCTTTAAGTTTCAACAACCAGTAGAACAGAAATGACACTGGAGTTCTGAGCAGATGTGCATCAGATTTATTTTATGTTTCATCAAAAACACTGGGATTTAAAGTCATTCCATCTAACATTTTCTATAGTTTGGACCAAATCTTGTGCATAGCTCAGAAACATCACCCATTAAGTTCAAACCTGTAAATCTTGTAGTACAATTCTACGTATACTATCTGTATTGAGAGGTAAATTTCATTTAATTTCATTAGTTATTTCCAGGTAATTTACTGGAAATGACATTGATCACAATGAATATTAAGTGCATCAGGGCTGACATTTATTTGTTTTTGAACTTTCAAATAAGTGTGTTTTTTGTTTAGCTTCCTCCCTCCCATTACTCTCTGTTTGCAGATTGATAGTTGCTATTCCCATACAGGTATTCCTTGCTTAACAACTATTTGTTTAGTGACTGTTTGAAATTACAACAGTACTGAAAAAACTAACTTACAAATACTTACAACCATTGCAATGCAACCAAGGTCACATGATCAACATTTGAGCTTTCCCAGCTGTCTTCAGAGAAGCAAAGTCAATAGGGAAGTAGGCAGGGAAGCTGCAGTCATGTGATAACTTGCTTAATGACCACAGTAATTCACTTAACAACTATGGCAAAATAGTTTTAAAATTGGGTGCAGTCATGTGATGCTTTGGTAATGCCTGCATTACTTAACAACAAATTTTCCAGTCCCCACTGTGGTTGTAAGCAGTGGTCGGATTCAGCCAGTTTGCACTGGTTCTCAAGAACCGGTTATTAACTTTATGGTCAGTTTGGCTAACTGGCTGTTGGAAGAAATTTCCTTCCAACAACCTTTCATTTTTCCCACTTTAAGGGGTTAATCCTGTCAGGAAGGCAGGAAGAAGACTTCTAGTGTGCCTCTGTGTGTTGTTTCTAGCCTAATCCTGCTTATCTTTATTGCCCTGCTTAAGTATTTTCAGAAACTGCCTCTTCGATTAAGCCTTCTTACATTGTAACAGCTGTTAAAAGTTCTTGGCAGTACCCCAGACCTTCTATAGCCTGAGCAGCTTCTCTGGAGTTTTTTTTTTCCTTTGCTGGTACTTTTATTCCAGGGCTTGACTTTTTTAAAGGGGAAGGATTGTTTTAAGCTTTTTACACTGCTTTATTGGTTCCTGGCACTGTCCTTTTGGGGTGTACTTCCAACAGGGCTGAATCCCCTCCCAGCCACTTCTTGCTTCCTCTATCCCCAATTAAGGGTGGGAGGGGGCAATCGCGGGCCTTTTCCTTCCCTGGTTCTGTAATCTTCTCTAAATGGAGCAATCTGGCTAGTCTTTGGCTTCTTTGTTTATTACAAAAAGGGGGGGGGGCTTTGGGAGGTCTCATTCCCCCCTCCCACACTAATGGAAAAGTGATGAGGTAATCTTTTTGGACCGCTGCTGCCTGCCTGACCGAGTTAAGCAATGCTGCCTAAAAAAAAAATATTTTTCAAGCTACATCCTTCCCTCTTCCCTCCAACACAATCTTTCCTTAAATCTGGATGATTTCCTTAGGATATCTTGTGAGATGAGTGACACCAGCTGGTATCTTTAAGTGGTGCAAATGGATCTAAGGATTGCTTCTCCTGGGTAGAAAGGGGTGGTTTGTCAGTTCACTGAGCACAGGAGTCTCTTGTCTATGGGGATTATCCAGGTCATGGTTGTCCCAAAGGTGCTTTTTTCAAGTGGCAACTGGACTTTCTTGGTTTCCAGAAACTCCACTTGCCTCTTGAAAAAACACCTTTGGGATAGGAGTCTTTTGCATTGCTTTGGAGTGGCCAAGGCACATGATTGCTCACTGATAGTAAGATTTAAAAAGAAAAGGAAGTAGGGGTGTGGATTCTCCCTCCAATTGTTAAGTGAATCACTGCATTTTAGTTTTCTCTCATGATATTAAGGCTTAGTAACATGGTAGCAGGCTTGAAGTTTATTTAGATATCAGTGGCATGTACTAACTTTATTGTGATCCTGACAAGCTTGGTAGGTAGAGATTTGAACCTGGGTCCCCTATATTCTTCGTTAATTTGTCTCTTTAGCTCGGCATTTTGTAGCCCAAGTATGCCCACCCACTTTCTGGAGAGCTTCAATGACCTCTCTGCTAAAGGGTTTCACTTTATCAGCAAGAATTGGCTGCTGATCATTATCATTGCATTTTAACTATTTTAATTCCTCAATCTGGCACAGATCTGGCACCCTACCTGATTTGTAACTCCAGGTTGCAGGTATTGTTAATGAAAAGGAAAGTACTCTAACAGAATGGTTTAGGTTTCCATGGTGGCTGTGACTCATTGATCTTCAGTGTGTATTCCACCATTTCTAATCTAATGATTGGTATTTAGGGCAGCTTTTTGCAAACAAAGAAGCTATTTGTATTTTGTACAGGTAATCCTTGATTTACAACAGTTCATTTAGTGACCATTCAAAGTTACAATGGCACTGAAAAAAGTGACATATGACTGTTTTTCACAGTTACAACTGTTGCAGCATCCCCATGGTCACAAGAGGCCAGATGCAGCAAAGCGCCCCTTGACATGAATAACATCAAGTTGGCCACACCCACCCAGTCACATGACCACCAAGCCATGCCCACCAAGCCATGCCACAGAACCTGTAGTAAAAAAAATTGAATCCCACCACTGCATTGCATATTTCCATTTGTAGCCAGACTAAGCATTAGCTGATGGAGTTGGAACAATTAAATCACTGGCAACAGGTTTGTTGTTTGAACACAAGAGCTGAGCAGATGGCTTGAAGTAGTTCTAACCAACTATCAAAATATCAGCTCTATCACTAGTGATTCAACTGGCACTAAGATTTTGGTGGTATGGCAATTATCCAGGAAGTATCTCATCCAACAGAGATAGGAATAGATTTAAGATATGAAGAATAGAGCATGTGAGTTTCATACCTTTCAAAAGTACAAATAATAATTATCAGCATGTAGATGGAAGAAAAGATAAATTTGAAAATAAATGACACAGAGCAGGTAGTGGTTCATATCTAGACTTTTCCAAAAGCAATAAAACACAAATGGCAACTTTGTTTGAGAATCCATTTCCACCAGGAAGAAAAATTGGTCAAATCCTAATTTCAATAACAACCAATTAACGCCTTATTTATGATTCCAGATTGCTTTTTGAAATATTTCTGCCCAGAGTGACCTTCCTGCTCATGATTTATAGAATGTGGGCCAAGAATATAGAAAATATTAATTATGTCATAATTATATTGAAGTAATCTAATTTCCAATAGTTTTCTTAGAGAATACACAGAGTTTTTGTTTCTGTGCCCAACAAGAAAAAATACCTTAATTTGAAATCCATCACAGCATATAAGATCTAAGAAGCAAAGTCTTAAATTAAAAGGAACAAATGAAACATTAAGATCTTCTGAAACCCCTATCACTTTGTTATAATGACAAACCAAAGGGCATAAAAACTTTCAAGCTCCACAAGCAATTTATTACTGTGTTCCACATACTTGGGGAGGGAGAGGGGGGAAATGTCAAAACCATATACCGACCCTACACTGTAATACTTTGCCATTACATTTATTATAAAAATCATTAAGTAGACAGTGCATGAGATTCTAAGATGCCTACAGTACAGAAAGGCTAGGAAGGAGAAGAGTAAATGTAAATGTTCAGAGAACAATAGTGCTGATTGAATATAGAAGACTAGACAGGTCAATAGAGCAAGAAAAGCTATTATGGCTGGTAATATGCCCTACAATAAGATTTGTCACCGAAATAGCTGTGATAAGGAAAGATAGCTTTCACCAGTATAAAACATTCTGTCACTTCTCTTCTCATTTGCACAATAAGAAACTTGATATCACTATTTCTTGAGGGATTTCTTGGTTGCTCAGTAACAATATAAAAACTAAAAAAAATACAAAGAGCAGATGAATTCCTATTGTTAGCTTAATTTAAATTCCAAAGGTCATATTACCCTGGATACAGTGCTCATTGATTATGTGAATATATTCAAGAACTATGTAGTCAAGGTGAAGTCTGCTAATTGTTTCCTAGCTAGGTGAAACTTCATACTTTACTACTACTGAAAGGCTTTGAATTATGCACTCTTCTGCCTGTCAAATCAGCTGGGTAAACTGATGACCAATCCAGACATGCAAATTGATTTTCTTAATCTGAATTCTGATTCCTGGTGACTAATTCTTCTCTTATCTTTGGGACATTGTAAATGTGACTACTGGATTTAGCGATATAAGACTTCCTAAGTAGATAAAGCCAGCTCAGGAACAGAATCAGGGGTGAAATCCAGCAGGTTCTGACAGGTTCTGGAGAACTGGTATTGGAAATTTTGAGCAGTTCAGAGAACTGGGAAATATCACCTCTGGGTGGCCCCAGAGTGGGGTGGGAATGGAGATTTTGCAATATCCTTCCTCTGGA
>JANHFM010003693.1:29730-45335 GCA_032468115.1 Grayia smithii
TTTGCAATTTCTGAGTACCATACTTTTTCTGTATATAATCAATCCATTACCTGCAACAATTCTGATGAAAAAGACACTGTTTCATAGTCCAAAACCTGGATCTCTATTCCATATTGGCTTCTATCAGATCCCGAATCGAAAATTATAAAATGGTATCACTATGAGTCTTAGCATGTTTACTTTTATTGTTATTGACTCATAATGAATCTTTATTGTTTTATTATGTACACCATCATGCTCTGCCACACACTTTGGGAATGAGTTATGTTAACACCCAATCTTTGGATTGCATCTTTTAAGCCAGAACAAAATATTTAAATTATGCAAGATTCATGAAGATAGATGGGTCACACAGTCAGATCTTTCAGGTAGACCAGGCTAAGAAACCATAGTTAAAAATGCTAATACTATTTTCAATGTAGGGACGCCAAAACTTAATTCTGCAAGTCTGAAAGTGCTCCCCCACCCACTACTCAGCCTTTATATTCCAGACAGGGTCAATTATGTTATCTCAAATTACACACACCAATCTTTAGATACAGCCCATTTGTCCAAACTTTTGCATGCGTGTGTGTATGTGTGTTGGGGATTGCTTGCAAAGGAACATTTAGGGGAAGAAATCCTTGTTGACAGTAGGTTGAAGATAGGGTTAAGGCTAAACTTCTTGAAATCTGTGGTTCAATTCAATTTGATAGGTATGGTAGGTTAGTAAGAAAGCAGTAAAGGATTTCTAGGGAATGTAACTGGTCTTGCGTCTTTTCCAATATATCCCATCTCTCTGTCTGGGTCTTTGGGAGCATGATCAGCTAAAATTGCTGGTGTTAACTTTCCAGGCCATATGTATATGCTGCAATTTTTTTTAAAAAAACCCTGAATTACAGTTCATGCTCTTCTGTGCTCAGCTTGATAGTGCAATCAAAATCAATTCATTTCCATATTAAAATTGCCACCTCACATATTACAGGGTGGGTTTTTTTTCCCCTCATTTAGTTCATACTTCTGGGATCAGCTCCCCCTTGAGTTATGGCTGGAATCCACCTCCTTCTTTTCAGGATCTGTATCTTTATATATTATATAAATTATCTTCCTCTTCAATTGTACTTCATTTTATTCACTAGTATGTGTATCTTTCTTTATATTACCATTTTCACTATATATATGAAAATTGTGTTACCAGTAGGCTTTCTTTACAAAATTCTTAACATTATTACATTGCTTTATTGTGATATTGATTTCTATAGTATATAGTTTGATTTACATGCATTTCAGTTAGCTATAAGCACAACTAAATAAAATGACTACCACTGCTTCTATACATAGCTTCCAAATACTTCTTCTAGCCAGCTAAGTATCTTTCTGTTCAAGTATGCAAAAGAAACCCTTGGTAGACCTGAAATGATTTGTAACAAAACACTTTTGACTGAATAACAACAGCAAAAATTGAATAATTATGGGATAACCACGCAAGATATTATTGAGAAGAAAGAATGAAAACCTTTTGTGGGGGGAGGCACATTTTGCCACCCATTAAGCAGAGGGGTGCCTTTATTATGCTTGCAGTTTGTATGGCAACCAGTCACACAGATTATATGTCAGTTTGGGAGAATCAATTGATTCAAGTGAATATCAACAAGTCCTAGAAGCTAATCTCTTCTACAGTTTAGTGAAGGCAATGATACTGTAAAGATGTTGCATATATTTCAGCAAAACAGTGATCTGAAAGATATCTTTACATTTGCTATGAAGTACTTATAAGATTCAGAAAGCTTCTGTTCACTTAAGGATTTATTAAAGCATGCAATTTGAGTAGGAATGCCTAAACTTCACATGCACCTATAGGTAGCTACTCTAAGTAATATATGAGAAATATCAGCCATTGGTTTCACAAGCTTTAAAAAAAAGAATTGAGAAGACATTGAGTATGCAAATAGAAGAGAAGAAAAATGGGAACATAAATCTTTGGACAGCTAAAAATCATATTATCCACTATGACATATGTTGAATAAATGAGCCATTATTCTTACTCAGAGAACCATAGAAGCAAGTTTTTATGGGAGGGAAATATTTGACGAGATAATAATAAAATGTAGAGGGCAAAAATGTTTCTTTTCTAGAGCTGAGCTTGAAAATCAGAATTGCTATGAATTCATGAATCTTCAACAGATCCATCTTCTGAAAAAAAATAGTTTAGTCAAAATGAACTTGGCAACTGTGATTTATGTCTCAGTAGTATCTAATAACTATAAACCTATATTTGGAACCTGATGGCTACCTAGAAGTTTCTAATAATGCAATGACTTTTAAATTCCTTCATAATTTGGAATCAACAGATTAATTTCACAGACCGTGCTTCCAATTTGGAAGCATTGTAGAATGCTTTTTTGTTTTGTAGAAGCAAAACAAAAATCAAAGTAACTTTCTGTCTTGAATACACCATCCAAACATCAAGTAATTCTGCTGATTACTTGATATGAAAAAGGAGAGATAGATCAGGACACCCGAGAAAATTTCACTGTAGCAATTATACAAGTAGCCTTTTTTTACGTTATAATCCCAAAGCTCATATCTTCACCAATCATTTGTTTGTGAAAACGAACGGAGTCTCTGCGGATTTTACTCCACTAATTGTTGCTAACTATAGTAGGCAGCAGTAATCTTCATTTCAAGGCTATTAAGCCAGCGCTATCCAAAGACATTTTGGGGGTCATGTGGCTATCATGGAGTGCTGTTTCCTCCCACACTGAAGTGGTATCTATTTATCTATTTGCATTTTCATCCTTTTGAACTGCTAGATGAGTAGGAGCTAGTCAAAGGCAGATGCTCACCCTATTCCATGACACTTTAGTCTCAAACCCGAGCTGTCAGCTTTCCAGCTGACAAGCCAAGCATCTTAACTGCAGAGCCATTGTGCCACCCTGTTTTTTGTGTAAAGAGAAAATATATTATTTAGCCGTAAGGTGATTATTATTCAAATCTGTATCTTTTTCACAAGACCGTAAGAACTCCAGTTCACTAGACTATAAATGATTCAAGGCTTCTGTTTCTCTTTGTGGGTCAAGCAGTTATCTCTGAAAAATCCATAAACAAGAAGAAGTTCTCCAAAATCCATAAACAAGAAGAAGTTCTCTGTAACTAGAGATTACATTTATGTATTGTACCTTGGTGGTGATTGACACTAGTTAAATTTTGTTTCTACTTAAGTTTGAAATTATTTGAGAAGTATGAATGAAATTTTATCTAAAACTTCCCATGAAGTTCTCCCAATATATATATTTTTGGAGATAATTTTGTCATTTATATTCTGTAAGCATTTTATATGTCTATACACAGACATAGTTTAGATATAAAGGCACATTTATGCATCAGTTTTGTTTAGCTATTAAGGTATTGACCTAGAAATCAGGAGATGAGTTCTAGTTCAGCCTTAGACATGAAAGTTGGCTGGATGAATTTGGGACAATCACTTTCTCTCAGCTCACCACTCACGTGGTGGTGGTTGTGGGAAAAATAGGAGGAGAAAGATATATTATATATGTTTACTGCCTGGAGTTACTTATAAAGTCATAAAGATAAATAATAAAATAAAATAATAAAATATATACTTACACACTTTTATCTTCATTCCTAGATTGGAATGCTGCAATACAAAATCCACTGAAATGCAAAGAAATATTTACTCATGCATACATTTATGAGTGTTTGCAATTATAAAAATCACCTTACAATTACCTTGAAGAATAAATTAATTAAACTTTACTGAACAAAAAACCCAAAGCTAAAAAACATAATAAATAACTAAGAAGCACCAAAAAAAACCTCCCATGCAATTTGATGGTAGCATGAAAATTAGAGGAAACCAAAACATATTGTATTTAAATTCAACAATACATAACAGTCTTTAATGCCCATAATAATAGATACCTCTTTTTTTATGTTATCCAAAAGCCTCTGCTTTGAATACTCTTCATGATAATGGAGTTTATATAGAGCTTCTAATGAAAATCTTCTAATGAAAATCAGCAGCAATACCATATGGAAACAGAAGTCCTTAATATATTCTAGCCACAAACCATTTAGGTTACTATAAATCAAACCAACACTTTGAAAAGAACTAGAAACAAATATGAAGCCCATGAAATTTTCCTCAGACGGTTTCAATTCATATAGAACACATACTCAACAAAAATCTAGCCACAATCTTGGTTGATAATGGTGGGCTTCAAATGTAAGTGTTATTATAGATGCTGCACAAGCCTAGTTTTGTCCAGTAGAGGCCACCATCCCTTGCTATATAACAGGTGCAAGGTACACTGCTTAGGGACAGCGGATCCGGACTTTGAAAAGAGATGTGCTACTCCTTCTAACTGCTGCTAACACCAGTCCATGTAGCTTCCCCATTGGAAGCCAAATGATATGTTATGATATGATAGTATTCTTTTTACCAAACTCCTCCTATGAAAATACTCCTCCAATGAAAAAACACCCAGGACTCAAATGAAGTAGGCCACCTATTGATGCCATATACATATACAGGCATAAATTATTGACACCAAATCTTTCATATTACCCCCATCTACTTTCCAACCTATTTCCCCATATCAAAAAACTATCATTTTTAATTAGAAATCTGTTTTTATTGTATAAATAATTGTATTGTATAATTTTTATTGTTGTGACTTGGCCTAAGCCACTAACAAAGGACAGAACCAGAACCAGAATCTTAAAAAAATGTATATGGCACCAATAGGCAGCCCACTTCATTACTTGGAAGCCATTGGAATCACAATTAGTTGTCAGTTTAATTGGCTTAAAACAAGCGCCATGAAAACTCTTTTCCCCAAAAGGCAACCCTGAGACATTTTATTGATCATGAAGGTTTCTAATGCAAACAGAAGAATGCTGAGTTAGCAGAACTGTCTCCAGCAGGGTATAGTTTACAGCAATAAACTTCCCAATTCCTAGGAAGTAGAATTCAACAATACCTTTGCTAGAGAGTCTTTATCTTTGCATGTGACACAAATAACCTAACATTCTTACTTTGCCCCAGTGGGGGTGGGGGGGGTTGACAATTTGATTATAGTTTCCTGTCAGCTTTCACAACGAATAAATTTTGAGATTTCTGGGATTATAAATACATTTTGATTTTTAAAATAATAATAATATTTCTCGGTGTGAAGTAGAGAAGTGAAATTGTTATGGTTTGTTTTTTTTAAATGATTTCCGATAACAAAATTTTCTATCTGATCAGCATAGATGAAGCTTTTTCAAAGGTCCACAAGCAACCACGCATGCTCCATAAAGGAAAAGAAGCTGTAATTATTCTAAAAATATTTGTGGAGAGAAGGTAGCTTTAGAAATAAAAACGATCATTATCCCTGCAGCTTGTGCAAATAGACTTACTGGTCTCAGTCCAGTTCCTGCAGGATAACAACATGTATTATATATTTGTTTTCTAAAACAGAGGCCAAACTTTTTATAAGTTATAGACAACTTTCTAGTACTTCAAGTCCTGATCTCTTAGAGAGTGAGTGTGGATGAATAGGTAGTTTTTCCCTGCAAGGTTAAAGAAAAGTAAGTAATTTTGGGATGAGCATGCAAGAATATCATACAGTGCCTAATCAGAAAATATAGAAAGTGATACTGTATAAATTATTTTTACTACAAGAAACTCCTTGAATTAACTATGCATCGCAACTTTATCTTCTTATCTGCATTTTGTCACACATCAATAGCATCTTTAAATGATCTCTGTGCTACAATTTTTCCCTCACTTTAATGTTTTCTTTTGCTTTCAGTTTTTTTCAAGCTTAAATCTCCTTGTCATGAAGAAAGTATTTTTTGTGTTCCACAAATGTGTGATTCAATTTGTATATTTATTCCCACTGCAGGCAAATATGTTAATTTCATTATTGCTCATTTCTATTTGTAAAAGATTACATTGTCTGTACACATATATCTTATTACAATTTGATGTGCCTCAGGAGGCAGACCTTTGGGTCAAAGCCCCCTGCAATCTCAGCCACTATATCAAAAGGAGGACTTTCCTTTTGTTGTTTGTTACAATTGACACTACAGTATGACAGATACATGAAAGGGAGCAGGAAGATCACCACTATAAAGAAGCAGTGCAAGACATAATAGACACTAAGGTTCATGGAAAAATATATGAAAACAAAACGTTGAAATGAAAGTATCTACTGTCCTCCTATCCAGAACAAGGGATTTACAATGGCTCTGCATTTATTGATAATTTATATCAGCCTAGTAACATATGCACATAACCACTGCACAATCAATCAGCCTATCTGGAAATTCATCAACTCAGCAATGCTGTTTTCAGGCATAGAAAGAGTTATTAAGATGCCATTAATCAAGAAGCTTCCAGCTAAAAGCTTGAACTTCTAAAAAGAGAATCTGTGCTTGCTGAAATATCATCTCAGCCTACCCAGCTAGGTACCTTCCCAATGTGTAGACTTCAACTGTTTACAGATCTCAGCAATGGTCATACTGTCTGGAGAATTTTGAAGGGGGTCATCTTGTCCAGTAGAGGCTACCATCCCTTACTATATGTCCACTGTTTTGAGAGGGCAGATCAGGAGTTTGAAAGGTGCAGATGTGCTATTTCTTCTTAATTTCTTCTTAACTCTAGTCCAAATAGCATCCCTCTAGGAAACCAAATTATATGTTACAATATGATGATAATATCCCTTTTACCAAACACCTGCAATAGATAGTCAAAACAGTGAAAATACTCATCCAAGATTCAAATCCTGAAAGTGCCATATAAATATATACAGGCATAAATTACTGATGCCAGATCTTTCAGATTATCCATTTACTTTCCTACGTACCGTATTTCCCCATAACAAAAACGTAGTATGTTTTTTATTGTATAAATAATTGTATTGTATATTTTTTATTGTTGACTTGGCCTAAGCCACTATGAAAGACAGAAACAGAACTAAAAATAATGTATAAAGTGTCAATAAGCGGCCTACTTCATTACTTGGAATCCATTGAAATCACAAATGATATGTTATAATATGATATGATATAATATTCCTTTTGCCAAACTCTTGCAATATATATCGGGGCGGGGGTGTGTGTCACTCTTCTGGCTACTATTAAGTCCACAACCAAGGTGAGTAACATTTTCCAAATATAGTGGAGACATAATAGCAGACACATATCAACAATCTATTCATGCAAATCCATCAGTGATTTTTTTCAGTATTGTGTAACAATTTTGGGCCATTCCCTTTACATAAAAAGTCCATCATTCTTAATGTCTTAATAAATTCCATCCAGATACTGGGAATATAGCCTCGAAGGGCACACACTTCCTTAATCAGTAACAGACTAAAATCATGTTAGCAACAAGTACCTTAAAATCAAGAACAGTAGTGTGGAATTCAACCCTTAAAGTGATAATAATGTGATCAGTCCAGGTTATGTGAATTTAAGTTCCATTTGCTGAACTGCATCTCCAGCAATAAGAAAATTGCACTAATTAAGTATTTTTTGAGATGCCCAAAATTAAATTTTCTTAACTAATGATTAATCCATAGTAATTTCATTTCATTTATTTTGATTAATTAATTGGTATTACATTTAAAATAAATATATTACATTTCATATACCAGTAGTCTTATACTTACAACAGTTCAGTTAGTGACAGCTCAAAGTCACAACAGCACTGATAAAAGTGACCGTTTTTCACACTTACAACTGTTGCAGCATCCCTAATGTCCTGTCAAATGCTTGGTAACTGTTGGCAAGGCACAATTATAGTTTGTACAAATGTGTGAGTCATATCTATGACTGTTCCGGTGTCCCAGTGTCATGTGATCACCATTTACAACCTTTGACCAGCAAAGTTGATGGGGGAGCTAGATTCACTTAACAACCATGTTGCTAACTTCAAAACTGCAGTGATTCACTTAACAACTGTGGTAAGAAAAGTTGTAAAATGGGACAAATTTCACTTAACAAATGTCTTACTCAGCAACAGAAATTTTAGGCTCAATTATGGTCATAATCGAGGACTACTTCAAATAACTTTCCTCTGGTATACAAGAATGGGATAGCCACGTTTATTAATCCAAAGTTTATGTAATAGTGTAAAGCAATTTCAAGAAAGTTAAAGGTTACTTTCACCAGTAGAATTTATTTAATGTCATATAAATTTATTTAAAGTACTATGAAAAAATAAGACAGCCTTTTAAACCCGAAATCAAATTAAAATTAATCTTAATCCCATATATTTTACTTCCAATATTCAAATGACTTTTTGTCCATGCATTTTGGACATTCTTCTTGTATCAAAATATAGGAAAGTTTAAAATAAACAATGACATTTTCTTTAAAATATTTACCAATATAAACAAAAGTAGAACACAAACTAAAATCCTAGTTCCTATACTATACATGTCAGAATTATTACTAGAAGCTGAAGGCATCAACTCTAATTTATTTAAGATTACTGAAAAACCAGACAGGAGGATAAATTTGTACTAATGAAATGAGATTGGGGGTGCTAATTTTCTGTTTTATATATAAAGCATTAGAATATAATCCATGTACAAAATCTGTCTCCCCTAATATTTCCAGAATTTTTAGAACAGGCAAGATATCCTAAAGACAAATTAAGAAGCAAGGGAACAACAAGATACTGTTGATGTGAATCATAACATGAACTTAACCATATAGAAGATTTGCCATATATATATAGAAGATTTGCCATTAATAATTACATACATTTTAGAGACTGAATAGGACTGAGTATATAATTTGAGAAAACCCAAAGAAACTTAAAAACTACTTTAAAAACCTTCAATAATGTACACCAAATCTTTTCTGCATCCAGAGAAATAGATTATCTCTATTTTGAGTTAAAATAGGTACATACAAAAATATTCAAAATACTGACTGACTAATAGAAATCCAGTCAGAAATGACATACAAGCAAGCTATAATCTACAAATCAAAATATTTGTTAAAAGCCTAGCTTCTATGTTTGCTATGGTTCTAATAACTGGAACAGTATTGGAACATATAATAACCTTGCTCAGTGTGGACAAAACTATAATGCTTCCCTCATTAAAACTACTGGTAGGAAGGAATCTATTCAAAACATTTCACAAATATTTGAAACAGTAATAACATTTAAGTTTTGATTTTTGCAAAATATTGTGAACCTGGAAGTACAGTATAATTTGGATGAGGAGTTAGACATAATCTAGAAAAAGATCCAGGCTTTTACTGTATTCAGATTCCCTTCAACTATTAAATGATTTGTTGATTTGTTGTACAAAAGATGGAAGCAATTATGGTTTGTACATATGTGTGACAGAGAGACAAGAGAAGGGAAGGGAAGCTTTAAAAGTAGGATGCCTAATTGGCAACTTGGGCCTACAATAATATATAATGGCAACAGAAAGTTGTCAATTCTCCGAAAATTTAAATTAAGCTAACCAACAACATATGTTTCCCTTGAGGAGTGCACTAAAAATAAATGTAATACTGTAATATGCATACAACAATGACTGATCTGAAACATCTGCTTTTCACTGATTGTTGCCTGAACACAACTGTGACATGAAAGGAAGGGTATGGTATTAGGATTTCAGGATAGAAGAAATTACTGTTTTCTTGCTATTAATCCTGCAATAAGATTTTGAAAAAGCATAAGAACTAAACTCTAAAGCTATTATTACTAAAGCTATTTGTTACTTTGGGGAATATGATTTTTTTTAACTGATGTCAGTAAACAATAACAACTCAATGACACATTGGACATTATCCCTGGATGCAGAATTTTAGATCTCGTGCTATAGTACTTTTTTTAAAATACAGGAATTAAAATTAGATGAATGTTTATTGATATTAACCTTCAATTTTAAGTATAGATTCTAACAAGTGAACAATGAAGACTTCATTATAGTTTTCAGAGAGTATAAAATTCAGTCATTACTAGGTTCCTCATTGTTAAATGTACAGATAATTGTCATTTGAAAATGTTTCGCTTCTTATCCAAAAAGGTTTATTTTAGTTCTGACAGAATGTTGGGGAACGGAAGGATTTATATTCTTTGTAGTCATCTGGTTGTTAGCACTCTGAAGGTCAGCCTTAGAGTTGTTGAACCACTTGGGACTTTTCTGTACCCTAAGGGTCACCTGAATCAGAGTGCAAATGAGTGTGGAGGTTTCTTGGGATTGTAACATTACCTCTCTCCTGTCTACAACACAGTACTTTCAGCAGTTTCAAGAAAATTCCACACCCATTTGCACTCTGATTCAAGTGACCCTGAGGATACAGCTAAATCTCCAAGTGGCCTCAAATGACTCTCAGAGAGTTAGAGTCTCTGAGAACTAACAACCGACCTTCAGAGATCTAACAATCAGATGACTGCAAAGAATATAAATATTCTTTGGAAGAATATAAAATGAATATAAATCCTTCCATTCCCCACCTTGCAGTCAAAATTGAAGAAGCTTTTTGGATGAGAAATGAAATGTTTATAAAGAAAAAAAAAATATCTTTGGGACAACAATGACCTGGATGATTGAGAAGTCCCAGAGATATTGAACAGAAGAAGAAACCCCTTATCTTAAATCACAAAAATGTCAGTTAGGCTATTCTACATAAGACCATTTCTACATATAAGTTTAGCAACTTGGAGTTGAAAGTTAGGTCAAGCTTTTTGCAAAGTGGTGAATCTCTTGGTCTCTGCTTCTCATATACGTTTGGTAGTTAAGATAATATTTTCTACAATACAATCACAACACTCCCCCAACCTATTTCAGCTCTCATAGACATTATATTCACATTATAAATGAAGGAAATGTATTTTGATAATTGCAGCAGGTGTGGGGAAAAAAGAAAACCTCCTTATTTATGTAAATAATTAAAAATAAATGTCAGCCATGCTCCATTGTCTGCTCATTCACATCAATTTAATGATACATAAAATATAAAAGAACACTCCAGGAAAGGTCTCTAAAGAGAAAAGGCCAATACTACTAAATAAAGAAAGATTATCATGCTGCAGCAAACATGAAAGGAGATGGCATTTATATAAAATGCAATTTATTTCAACAGTAATTTTCTGTATTTGCAGCACTATTATTGAAGATATATGTGCTTGAATTAGAGTATTTCCTATCTGAAGCCAGCTGTTCATTCTCTTTGGTCCTAGAGTGAAGTCACACTCCTCTTTTAATGGTTTCACAGTTTGCAAGCTGAGGGAGAAAATAGGTATGAAGTCATACATTTTTATTTTCTCTCTCCTTTTCCCCCACGTCTTTTCCTTTCTTGTTCCTCACCTCATCCTGGCACTACAGGGCCTACCCTTGAAGGAAATAAATGGCAAGTGGGATAAGATTTGCTTCAAAAAAAAAATGATTCTCCTTTCAAAACAGGACATTGATAAGGAAAACTATAAACAAATGGACTGGAAGGCTGTATAGATATGGGTGATTTTTGAAAAGCCGCTTTTCAAAAATGTTCTTTATCAGTAGGCCTGGGAATACTTTGTCTCACAAAGTCACTCTCATTGAATCAGTGGTCTTCTTTTTGTCTGTCTCTTCAAAGGAGAGGAAAAAAAATATTTGTGTAAATATTTGCTCCAATTTCCCAATACCTCTTCAGCTTTGCTATGCTCAGATCTCTTATGTTTGCCCTTCAAGAACAGGCTTCTGTTCCTGAGAGTATTTGTGAGGAGAAATGGAAAACGATTGCAATGTATATGAATAAGCAGACTAGCACCAATTAGTAATTACTGGAAGAATGTATTTTCATAGTTTATTTGTTGAACAGACATCAGAATTCTCTCTCCCCCCCCCCCACCCACACCCACTTTCTCTGGTTAAAGTTAATAAGGATTCACTTTTCTGTCAATTCAATCGTCTTGTAAAATGCTACATATATATGTCGTACCATTGCCCTGTAACGTTTTAATACTTGGTCTAAACAGCAAATTGTGTTCATAATCTATTTTTGGTTGAAAAGAAGAATGAAGGAAATACTTCTTCAGATGTAGCAAAAAGGTTGACAGCCCTATTTGCAAATGTATTTGAAGTCTAGGAACAGTGAATTTTTAAATTAAAGTCTTAGATGTATTCTGTATCTTAATCCTAAGGCCTCTGTCCTTCTTGGCGACACTATTCTCTAACTTACTTGAATTCTGTTTTTAAAAAGTTAAATGCTTTTTCCTTGTTTGAGATATGTATGAGGTTTGAGTTTCAGCATCATCTGCTAAGGCATATCAATATAAATGATAGCTAGAAAATGTCCTTAGGGAAGACTGAAATGATCTCCAGAGGCTGACAAAGATAGGTGCAGAAAGACTAAAAGATTTCCCAAGGCTACAGCAAAAATAGTAATTAACATGGGAAGCTCTCCCAAATCTTGTGAGAAAAGATGGAGATAAGATGAATTAAGTCATGGATGAATAGTTAAAAAAACAATGGTGATTCTTTCTTTCTCTAGTCTTCTATGATTTTAAGCTTTCCCCCAGAACCCATTTGTGCTCTAAAGAAGGGGATATATGGCCCAGCTTCGGCATATTTATGTGTTTGTGTTGTGTGTATGTATGGGTGTATTCAATTTATCACAATCAAATTCATAAATGATCGTATTGATTTGTTATTTAGTCATACAATTTGTCTCAATTAATATTTCTCACACAATATGATCTCATTTAACAAAATTACCGGTAATGAATAATGTTGTGAAAAAACATAAGAAGCATTCTTCTAAACATATTTAGTAGTAGTAGTAATAGTAGTAGTAGCAGTAAGCAGCAGTAGCAGTAGCAGAACAAATGGTAACATTATTACTATTTTATAAACCCAGTTAGGGAGACAAAAGAAAGAGCTTTCACAGTGGTTTTAACTAAACTCTGGAATCTTTTACATCAAAAGACCAACATGGTATCATCTCTGCTAGCATTCTGCCTATAATTCAGGGTCTCCTGTTTTTGGAAAACAAAGGCAAATTTTAGAATATACTAATCCTTTATTCTGTCTATTTATACAATACATTAGACATATTTGTGATTGTTTTTATAAGGGTTTTTAGTATTGTCTTTGTTTAAAATATTGTACTGAATTGTAACATTGCAAGTAATTCATTCCTATCAGAAGCTAAGAGCATATATGTTTAATAGAAACAGATATTTGCAGAAATGATTCTTATTGGTTGTGTTTTAAAGTGTTATTTTTTACATCACTCTGATTAAGATTCATGACCATGTTCAGTTCAGATTGATTGCCTGTATGAAAACATGAAGCTATCATGCACTATCTATGCAACCCACACTTTGTATTTCTATGTACTAAAAGAAAGATGAGGAAAAAACTCACAATTTTGAAGGGCAATAGACAAGAGGATATATTCCATAGAGGGATAAAATATGTGACTGGCAGAGTTTTTTATGCCATTTGAAAGCCCATCGTTCATTCTGGTAGGAATGTTTAGCATATCTTGTGTGAAAACATATACTTTCATGGATATATGCACACCCACTCTCAGAGGATAAGAATGGAAAAAGAAATTAAACATGATGATAAGCCATGGAATACACCGTAAGGTAATGAAAATTCAGGTCTATCAAACGATTGCTATGAGAATGGTTGAGAAAAGTCTTTCCTCAAATAATGAATCCCAGAAAACCATTTAAAAAGGAATCATAGATTTTGAAGAGGGGAAAAAAATAGCTATAGCACTTAGACTTATATATCACTTTATTTATTTATTTAATTGAATTTATTTAATTGAATTTTTATGCCGCCCAACTCCTGAAGGACTCCAGGCGGCTCACAACAAAAGTATAACCACAATACATCACAACAAAAAAAATAACATCAATACATTATTAAAAATTTAAAAACAGGTTAAAACAATAGAACCATAAAAAACATTCACATCCCGTCTGGGGCCAGATCTCGCTGAGTCATAATAGTTTCAGTTTACAGAATCAACATATTGCCCACAACAATCTGGGTCCTCATTTTACTGACCTTGGAAGGATGGAAAGCTGAGGCAACCTTGAGCCGTTCAGAATCGAACTCCTGGAATGAGCAATGAGTTAATCCACAGTACTGCATTCTAACCACTGCGCCATCACGACTCCTATAATGACTATGTCTATGAATATGAATGACCAATGAACTGCAAAAAGGCAACAGGGTCAGGTATCATTCAAGAGAAGAACCCATCAAGGAGTGTTCCTATGTACACCCCAGACACAGTAATAAGCCATGTGCAAGATGTGGGCTATGAAATTGTTTTCAAAAGCATTGCATTTTATATGCAAATCTGACTCAGAACTGCATTGTTTTGACAAGTAGTTTCCATGGATTAGAACTGCACCCTGTAGCTCATTTGAGATGCTGTAAAGACAATCTTTAGGATGTTTTAATAAGGAAATATATTCAGCTTTAATTTAACTTTCAATAACCGCATGTTTATTGGAAGACAAGTAATGGCATATTTTTCTAATGATGTCCTTCAGCAATAAACTTCACTGGTTTAATGATAGAAAATATGTGCCACTTATATGTTACTATGAGGAAAACATTTAGATTCATTTAATGAAAAAGTCCGAATAACAATTCAGCAGTTCATCAGATAGTTTGACAGTGTTACGTAGTATTATATAATAACAGAATGATCCACCAAGATCACCAAGAATATGAAGCACAACTTGGTGACCTAAGTATTGCACTGATTATGTTGCAAAAGGTTAGCTGCTATCTTTTCAAAAGGCACAATTTAAATACATAATATTTGTTAGATAAAATGTTCTCCGGCAATTTTTGATTGGGAAAAAAATGAATCCATAATTCAGAAAACACAAGAAAATTATCTTAAGATAATTACAGAAGACAGATACTAGTACATTCCTTGACTTAAAGCCACTCATTTATTGATCATTCAAAATTATAACAGCACTGAAAAAAAGTGACATATGATCATTTTTCACATTCATGACCATTACAGCATCCCCATGATCACATGATCAAAATTTGGATACTTGGCAACTGGCTTGTATTTATGACAGTTGCAGCCTTAGGATCATGTGATCATCTTTTGTGGACCTTCTGACAAGCAAAATCAATGGAGAAACCAGATTCACTTAATGACCGTGTTACTAACTTAACAACTGCAGTGATTCACTTAACAACTGTGGCAAGAAAAGTTGCAAAATGGAGCAAAACTCACTTAACTGTCTCACTCAGCGATAAAAAATGTTGGGCTCAATTATGGCTGTCAGTCAAGGGCTATCTATATTAATTTAACAGCATCAGAAAGTGGTCAGAAATGAATGAATGTGTTCTGCTATTTCTGTGTCTAATGCAACAAAGACATGAGCATGAGCATGAATGCATATTCCATTGAGGACCTGCATACTGCACGAGTCAAAAAGAGGGCTGTGAAAATATTTACAGACCCCTCGCCTCCTGGACATAAACTGTTTCAACTCCTACCCTCAAAACGATGCTATAGAGCACTGCACACCAAGAAAACTAGACACAAGAACAGTTTTTTCCCGAACGCCATCACTCTGCTAAACAAATAATTCCCTCATCGCTGTCAAACTA
>JANHFM010003693.1:63171-73865 GCA_032468115.1 Grayia smithii
GGACAGCGCTGGCTCTTCAGCTTTGAAATGGAGATGAGCACCACCCCCTAGAGTCAGGAACGACTAGCACATATGTGTGAGGGAAACCTTTAACTTTACCTATACTTCTTACAGGTTGCTATATATTCTTCTTGAATAAAGTTCTTAGGATGCTGTATGTATAGACAACTATAACAGATAGGAAAATTCAAACGCCAGGTGTTTGAGTCCCTAGAAAGTGTACTTTCTGAATGCTTCCTGCTATGTATGTTGGCTCAGAGATGCAAGACAGCAAACCTCTGATGCCAGTGTTTCCTTTGATGTGTTCTTTTCTTGACAGTTTATTCATCAAGACACTGATTGTCTCCGGGAAGTTGGCCTTGCATTTACTTGTAGTCATCAGTCAGAATAATTCTTCCATCAGTCAAAAATGGGAATGTTATGACCAAGCTTGGGTAGTAGCACAATAATACCAAACCAGAGATTCTTGATGCGACTCACTTCGCTGTTGCACTGTCATTTGTTTCCTGCTGCTACCTCAAGCAACAACATCTGATACTCATAATCATAATCTCTTTGCATATTTTTTATACCTCCAGATTTGTCATTTCCTCTTCTGGAAAAATGTATTTCAGGCAATATCGTCACAGATGAGCTACTCCAAGTCATGCTAGGATAATTGTTACCGATCCACTGTCAGAAACAAGCTTATTCAATTATATCTCATACAACATTAATGGTGATTATTAGGGGGTTAGTATTAAAATCAATGATTCTTCCATGTACATGCCATTCAGGCTTTTCAGGCTCTATCAAGAAAGGTAAAAGTGTTGATTAATCAGGGACAATTGTCAGATGTAGACAGATGTTTCTCAGCAACAATTTTGCCCACAGTCATAACCTCTTATGACATTTCTTGAGTGTTAATTGTGTTGATTCTTTGTTCAACATACTATACAATGTTTATAGTGATCTGCATTAAGCAGCTACTCTGAGCAGACCAATCAAAATCAGTCTGGAAAAATTATTTCTGATGGAACTTCTGTCCTAGAATTTATATATTATATGTTTATATATTATTGCTTCTACTGTATTTTGTACTCCAGTAATTGCTTACTTAAATAGTTAAACTATTGCAATTGTAGACTATAAATATTAAAAATGTTAAGGGAGAAGGAAGGGCATTTGAAATGTATAAGATGGGGAAATTGCAGAATTATTTTCTCCTTTGTATTTGGTAATATTTTTCTCATAACTTGCTTGATGATTTTTCTCTCCTTCTCTCCTTAAATGGAGCATGTCTCCCCTGAGACTCAAGACTTACCATTCAATATTGCATACATTCAATAAAAACTTCCTATTTTATCAGGCTTCTAACTTCATCAGATTGTTTGTGAGTGTCCACTTGTAAATTTGTTAACACATTGTTCTGTATAGTGTTCTGATTTACTTTGTCTAATGTTTGTTCTTTGTATAGTTGGAGTGGTTAACAAATATTGTGAATGCAAATGCACATCATTAATATTCTGATGGTTTGACTGCATGGAAATAAATTATCCTGTAGATTATTGATTGTTGATTAATTGATTTATTTAGTGATTGATTTGCTATTTAAAAAGAACTATGATAAGGTGGCTGTTGATGGCTAAAAATGTAGAATAAATGAAGTCATCTTAGAGATCAAATGCTTCCAAGAGGGATCTCGGAGTATGCCCAGAGTCCCACTATGGAATCTAGAGAGATGGGCAGAAATAACTAGTGATATCTTTATCTTTATTTATATATGTAAATAAAAACAATATGAATATAATATCTTGCTACGGAAGTTTATTAAGAAGGAAGAAATCAGACCCAAGTTTATTCACGTAGATGCTGTTGTGGTCTGCCAGCAGCCTGCGGAGCTGGCAGCAGAGTTGGACAGTGAGGAGGCTGGGGAGGAACATGGGCCAGTTCTGGAGTCTGGGGAAGGCTCGGATGAGGGCTCTGCATCAGAGGCAGAGATGGGGCCAGGCCATCTGGGAGTTATGTGCGGACTCCAGAGCCTCCAAAGTCAGACATCAGAGAAGCAGAGGAACAGGGGGAGCCTGTTCCTAGTGCATGCATGTGCAGAGCTGCCAGAAGGCAAGAACAGTTAAAACAAAAGGGACAACTCGGGAGTAAGGCTTGGAGATGATTGGCCCTTCCCATAAGACATAAAGGAAAAGCAAATGCACATGGGCCTTTGCAGGATGCAACATTGTGGATGGTGTCAGTTTGTACTTTGAAGCTCCATTTTTTGACTGTGTTTCTGTGTGGCCTTGCCAAGATAATTGCCAATTAGGTCTTTGGCAGCGTGTCAAAGAAGATAAAGGTGGGTGTTTACCTGCCTTATCCGAAGGACTGTGGCAGACTTCTGTTGGACCATTTATAAACTCTTGGTGATTCAGCACATGCTGTGAATGAAAGGAATAAAAAGGGAATAAAAAAAGGGGTTTGGGGACTAATTGTGTGCTTTTTACTATATCAGGAAGCGTAGGTCAGAACAGAAGCAAAGCAGGAGGTGCACTAAGGATTGAATATCCAAGCAATGCTGTATTTTCTTTCCCATTCTCTCCAGCACTGAAGAATCCGCTTGAAATTATGTTGATTTAAAAAGTACTTTATGTCTCTATTGCCCTGCATGAAATATGAAAGCATGGGCATTTCCACACCTTGGAGCTGTGCTAACATTAGCTTTAGTGGAGGTGGTGAAGGTAATAAAAGCTATAAGCAACAGTCCACATACACATAACTCATCTGGAAGAAAGAAGCACAGTAATGTGTTTCACACCACACAAAACTGCCATTCACAAATGTGGAATTGTCTTTATCAGGACGGCAAGGGAGAAATTAAGTGCCTCCATGAACTAACAGCTCATCCAGTTTGACATACATATGAGGCAAGTGAATTTTACAGACATGCTAGGCAGCTGTCATCTCAGGATAATCTATCATGTCATTTGACATAGAAATATTTGACATTTGAGAGCCAGATTGGCCTAATGATTAAGGCACAGGCTAAAAAGTGGGAGACTGTGAATTCAAGTCCCACCTTAGCCATGGAAGCTGGCTGGGTAATCTTGGGCCAGTCTCTCAGCCCAATTCATTCACAGGGTGGTTGTTGTGGGGAAAAAAGGATGAAGAAGGTATCTTGTATATGTTTGCCACCTTGAGTTATTTGTAGAAATAATGAAGGAGGGATATAAATAAATGAATAAATAAGGAGATAACATCAACAAAATTACTATTGATTAGCCATTGGCACCTTAGTTACTAGCCTCATTCAAATGGAAGGGAATGCTTTTGTTCTTCATCAGAATTTCTCAGTCAACATGCAGCAGTATTTCAAACTGTCTAATCTGCAGAAGGCTACCTATGGAACTCAAGTATTGCTGAGCTACAACTCCTAGGATGCTAAGAAGCACCCTCAATGGTGAGGGATGTTAGAAATGATTTGTTTAATATTTGAACTGCTGCAGATTACTTTTCATTACAAGCTTTGTTTCTATGTTCAGCATAAAACATAGCTGTTCTAAGCAAGCATTGCACCTTGCTTTTTATAAATTGTGCATCCAGTGTTGGTTAGATTCTCTTTGACTCTGCTTTCATCCTTCCATCTCTTGCGGCCTTTCTGCATCTCAAAATTACCAACCAACTGTTGATGAAATTACCAACTGTTAGCTGGTTTTATTCAAATTCTTGGGTACCTAGATGATGGAAACAGAATGTAAGTAATTGAAGGTTGCAGCAAATTAAGCATTAGTGTATTCCAGAATAAATTCTAGAGTTCTATGTGCATTTGGAAATTATTAACCCATGCAAAGAGAAGAAGGAATCTTGGCCCAACCTGACTTTGCTCACAGTATCCAGACTTCTGTAATATCTGTAATATATATCATGCTGGGATGAATATAAATGAAACTACTAATTGTAGAGGAGTCTTGGTTATGTGACATCATAATCAATGTTCAATTGAGTTTACATATGTATACTGTATGTATGTATGTATGTATGTATGTATGTATGTATATTTTTATGTGCCTACACATGTATAAACACACACACTCACACATATATATACACTGTATGTACACTGAAAATGGTAGAATGTATATATAAATCCACGTTCTGACAAACCAGTTACACTGGACAACAAAGGTTTTGCTTCCTGAATATTTTTGAGCACTTCCTTTTGGCTGCTAATCATGAATATAACCTGCAATTTTACCTATCACATGCCATCCTATAGAAATGTTCTGTTTTTGCTATATTTTCTTACATATATTTTACTAATTTTCGCTTGCATTGTAAGTTGCTTTGTGTAGCTCATGCATGTCCAGGCATATTTGCATAACATCTGTGGAACTGGCACAGTTTGGGCATACCTGGGCATCCTTAGACAGGATGGATGCTGCCTGGAAAGGATATAAAAACAATTTGCATGCATAGATGCTGCTCATTTTGTGGATATCAGTTTCCAGAAACATTATGCGATTAAACACATTAAAGTTATTAAATGTTAATTTCATATTGCTCAAGATTCCTACATCATACAGTCATTCTTAAATTGTATTTGTGTTCAGTTTGAAGGATCTATAACAATCACCAAAATTTTCAGGAAGCAAAATTTGGGGAAAAAAATTGTTGTCCAGTGTTATTAGTTGCATGTGCTGATAATTTCTGAACAGATCTGTTTAAAGTAGAATTTAGGAATGGAGCAAAGAAGGTAGTGGCTTGGGGGAAAAAATGAATCTACAGAACTAAGAAATCTCTATTTATTTTTTTGTTTATTTTTTTTGTTATATTCCACACATTTATTATTTTTTTATAAACAATTTGAGACCGTGAATATATCTAATACCCTGAGCTTGTCGATCAGAAAGGTCAGCAGTTCAGCAGTTTGAATCCCTAGTATAGGTTTTCTGCGTGAGCAGAGGGTTGGACTAGATGACCTCCAAGGTCCCTTCCAACTCTGTTACTGTCACTGAGATGAGCTGACCTAACAGAGAATCACTGGTCTAAGGTAACTATCCTGCTTTCATAGTTAAATGACAGTAGAACTCACTGTCTCTAGTTTGGTGCCCTAACCACTAAATCAAACTGGCTCTCTTAAATAGCTTTGGCCAAAAGTACTTTCTTGATTCTCTTGTCATTATTTTCAAAACAATTGCACCAGTGGTGGGTTGCTATCAGTTCTTCCTGGATTGGGTGAACCGGTAGCAGGAGTGGCGGGAGGCTCTGCCTACCTGCCCGGATGCTTCTGCACATGTGCAGAAGCTTCTGCGCATGCACAGAAGCGTTGTGAGCATGCCCACGCCCACGAGCAAACCAGTAGCGATGGGAATTGAAACCCACTACTGAATTGCACCCAATGTTTAGCATATATTTGCTGCCACTGCCAACTCATGGCATGGCAACTGTAAATGATGGGTGGTATAGTTCAACATGTTTGGATGACACAGGCTGGAAAGGATTCACAAGTAGCATCATTAATGAAAAAAATAGTTGTGGATAGTTGTGGTGCAACTAGAGATAAACCATCTCATAAATGTGTCCTATGAGGAATTTGCACACTGCTGAGCATAATGATTGAGAAATGTTCAAATTTTACAGTTAGAACATTCAAGTCCTCATTGTTGTTCTTAAAATAATCTATACAATAACTATCTGAATTTTTATAATCTAAATAACTATCTGAATTTTCTCTATCCCCCATGAATTCACTGGAGTAGGAAAAAGAACTTCAAAAAGGAAATTCAGGACTATAAATACATTTTACAATACTATGTTGGCACTGGTATAAATGACAATCCAATTACATCCAAATCACCTATGTATATTTTCAAACTCAGATCACGCAACCCACAGTTCAACTATGAGATCTGGCATTGATAGAGGAGTAAAATGTTATTTAAATGTAATAATGGATTCATTCCCAAAGCGTGAATGTATTCAGAAGAATTCTTCCCATTTAGTGAAAAAGTAAAAAAAAGAAGAAGTGGATTGTATTGTAAATCAATCAGTCTGACTTAGTAATATCTCTATGGCAGTATGCATTTGCCACTGGTCTGCCTTCCAATAATTATACACTTTAAGTGCAGGGGTGGGCAATTAATTTTCCCAAGGGGCCACATGCAAAACTGGGACTGTTGTGGAGGGTCAAATCAATAGGGCAGCCAATGCTACAGTCTCTGCCACTGCTGCAGCCCCCATCACCGTGGTCCTACCACCTCAGCAACATCTGCCATGAGGTGCACAGGAACAGCCAAAAAGCCAGATGTATCCCATGGGCCCTAAAATGCTTAAGTCTATTTTATGTAAGATGGGGCTTCTGAGGGTTTGATCAAAAAGTCAAGATGGTGGCTATGACAATGTCATCAAAGCTCCATGTGTTTTTTATATGGTACTTCTTATGTCAATTATAGTGTACAGAGGCAAGGGTAAAATATCAACAATAATAAAAAAACAACAACAATCAGTTTCACAGCCAAATGCTATAAAATAGCATTTTATAGGAGATAAGGCCTCTCTTTCAAGAATTCTGTAGTTTCCTTCTGTGCATGTCTGGCTTAAAATTCAATTGTGAGAATGCATTAGAGAATGCATTTTGAGGTAAGAAAAAAAACCCAATAGGCAGCTACTACTTGCAAAACAAAATCAATGGCTGCTCAAAATCTTGAGTGTGGTAGCAATGACTAGACAGACAGGAAAGGAAGCTACAGATCCAAGAAGCATTTTCCTTTTACACATTGAGGCTGTGGATCACCTGTGAATCAGGGAACATTTTCAGTATGAATCCAAACAGTTTATATGCCATCTTTCTTAAACAAAGAATGTCAACTCAGATTCAAAGATCTGCTTTTTGAAATTTGCCTTCTCACTCTAACCTCTCAGAAGCTCTGAAAAAAAGTACACCAAGTAAAAAAGGATTCGATTCTTTCTGTTAAAAAATGCAGACCAATGCAGAGCCTCCTCACCAAAGTTTTCTTCTGTCATTCATTCATTCCTTTTACATTTAACATTTGAGAAAGTTTATACAAGTGAACAGGGTGATTCACAAAACTGCGGTGAAATAAATTGGCCAAAATACAGAAGGAGACAAGTAGGTATGGATAGTGAAGGAAGGAGAGGCTGCATTCTTAAGTCTTCTGATTTAAAACTTTGCCAAAAACTATACTGAGCTATTTGATTAAAATCTCTATGTTTATACTAGTCAAGCCAAATGTCTGAGAGATGTCAGAAAAAGGTCTGATTAGACTGCTTGAATTTCTGTGGTGGCTTTCACACATCCCTTACTTCTGCCAAAAAAGAAATTATAATAAAATCTGGAGTCTCTCTTCAGTTAATAAAACTCTGAGCAATGTTGTGGATAATAAAAAGAGAGTCGAATTCTGCCTTATAATGGAAGGTAACAAAGCTGCAGCTTCAGAAACTGGGCTAGGATCAAGACAACATTCCCTGCCTCTCAGTCCACTTCCCCATAGATCAGCAGTCATGTCTCTGCAACATCTGCAGTGCCTCATTGTGGAGCAAGAAATAAGACAGAGACAGCTCTCTGATTGGCTTCCTTCTCTAATGCATTGCTCTGCAAAGAGTTGAAAACAAAGTGGAAGCACTTTCAGGCTCCTCTTCTCAGTCCCCACTTGGAGTAACGAGGAACAGGGTATTTTCTGGCTAAGCAATATATAATACCACTATCGTGCCATCTGCACTGTTTGCCAGTTTGCTTCCAGGTCCAATATAAAGTATTGGAATTTGAAGGCCTTTATGTCATGTGTCTATGCTACCTAAGGAACTGTATCACCCCAATAGGATCAGCCCACCCCACTCATTCTGGCTGTATACCAGGGGTGGGTTCTACTTACCTTTACCACCGGTTCTCTTCATGCACGCACTCCGCGCATGCGCGCTAAATACTCTGTCAGCTGTAGCTCGGTATACAGCTTTAAAAAAACCCTCTGCGCATGCGCAGAGCAGTTAAGGCCGGCTGCTGGGCACTTTTGGTATGATTGCCACACCTCAGCTGGGCTTAAGTGCTCAGAAAAAAAGAACAGAACTAAGGTAGGGACGGGCGAGTGGGCCCAGTTCGCAGGCACGGAGAACCGGTTTGGTGACGTCACATTGTCACTGCTACCGGATTGCATGAACCAGGCTGAACCGGGAGCAACCCACCACTGACACATACATACATACACACACACACACACACACACAAAATGCTAGGATGGCTTAATTAAACTATCTCTTTAGTTTCACCTACAAATGAGGTGATACATAGTAATAAATTCTCTCACATAAAAAAAATTCATCCCTTGATTTGATGATTGATTTAGGAAAGTCTGTGCAGAATAATATTAATCTTAAAGGTGACACAAATTAATTAAGTGATTATTTTTTTTTCATTCTTTCCATTTTTTGCTGCAAAAGGCTGCCTACCTTAGAATATTTTATAAGATGAAATGGTGAAGAAATCATATCTCTGTCCTGTTCCGTCCTGAATTATAATGAGCTTGCAATGAAAACATGTAGACATCAGATATGATAATAAAAGGTAAATATTATATTATTGACCTATTTTTATACTGCTTCCTGCCAGAGTATCTTGAAAAGGTTTATAGTATATAAAACAGACCACGACAAGAACAGGAGAGAGAGAGAGAGAGAGAGAGAGGGAGAACAAATATATTCATATAAAGCAGCCTTGGTGAAGCATATGGGCATTCCTTTTTTATAATAATTTTATTAAACATTACAATTAGAAAAATAAAAGTGAATGCAAACTAAAAAAATAAAAGAATGAAAATAAAAGTGCAGAAAAAAAGTAAATAGAAAAACGAAAGAAATAATACAGTTCACAGAAGGAAAAGAAATATAGAAATTATTTCCCCTTTCACCACAACAAATATAAACAATTTAGTAACTTCTCTTAAAATACAAATTATATCTTCCCATATCTTATTTCTTATCTATAAAAAAATCCTTAAAGATTCATCATTCAACTTTGATGAGCAAAACTTCATTAAAATTACCAGAGATAACATACCTATTTAAATCTTGATCAAATAAATCAGTTTTACATTCTTTCCTTTTACTTTTAACAATCTTTATCCCTTTCAACTAATGTCCTAGAACTTGATTGCTTCTACCCCCACTTCTCAAAAGTTTCCCAAAGTTTTAAAAAGTCTCTTTTGTAAATACAGTATAAAAAAGTTTTCCAGGTTACTCTTTTAAAGTGCTATTTGTATATCCCTTTTAGTTATCAAGGAATAAACCAATTTCATTTGTATGTCAAATGTAGCATATTTTGCCATATAATTCTTGGAGCCTGCAATTTTTAAAACTACGATCAGTCTTAGTCTTTGTAATTGAATGTTTGGATGACCTTGAGAATGATGGGAAGAAATACTGCCTAGGAAATGATCAAAGAAAAGAGGCAAGACCCATCAGTGGCTTAACAGTCAAGGAAAGAAATTTAGGAAGGACCCTTCTTCATGGATTAAGTTAGAATAGAATAGAATAACAGAGTTGGAAGGGACCTTGGAGATTTTCTAGTCCAACCCCCTGCTTAGACAGGAAATCCTATACCACTTCAGACATCCAACATCTTCTTAAAAACTTCCAGTGTTGGAGCATTCACAACTTCGCAAGTTGTTCCACTGATTAATTGTTCTAATTGTCAGGAAATTTCTCCTTAGTTCTAAATTGCTTCTCTTCTTGATTAGTTTCCACCCATTGCTTCTTGTTCTACCCTCAGGTGCTTTGGAGAATAGTTTGACTCCTTCTTCTTTGTGGCAACCCCTGAGATATTGGAACACTGCTATCATGTCACCCCTAGTCCTTCTTTTCATTAAGGTAGACATACCCAGTTCCTGAAAAAATTCATCATATGTTTTAAGCTCCAATCTCCTAATCATCTTTGTTGCTGTTCTGTGCACTCTTTCTAGAGTGTATCTTCAACAGGATTTCTCCTTCTCCTCTAAGTAGCCAAATAGATTCTTACTGGGAGAGAGAGTGTTGCAGACAGCTAAGTCCTAAGTCGTTTTGCATATTTTCTCTGTCACTTTGCCAGATTTTGTATTTTGTTGACCATTTTCCAAATATGCTGCCCCAATAGCTTTTTGAGGCTGCTTCCTGGTTCTAACTTGCTCCTTCTGAATTAATCTTCAGTCCTGCTTCATTATTTGGTCCTCATTATTGACCTGTACCCTATTTCTTGCAACAGGCTATGGGGACAATAACTATTACCAGAGATCTGATCTGATTATCTGCAGAGGGATATCTTAAATTAGATCAAAGGCCAAATAAAAGTATCAGAAAAGCTACATTAATCGATGAATTACAGAAAGAAACACCAGTTTCACATATCGTAAAATGTCATGATTAACTGAGACTTATTGAATAATTCACCATTAGCTAAATTTATACACTGCCCAAAACTAAAGCCAAAACAGTTACTTTTAAATTTAGCTTCTTATGTGAATTGAAGCTATAATCTTGCTCCACTCTCTTGAGATGTTATATATGTGCTATGGGTTATTATCTGTTTTTGTAGAGAACATGACTAGTTTTGAAAGATAAACAAAGAACCATGCATGTGTTAGCATCAAGCTGAGCAAAATTATTACCGTATATTCCGGCGTATAAGACGACTGGGCGTATAAGACGACCCCCAACTTTTCCACTTAAAATAAAGAGTT
>JANHFM010003693.1:110968-123736 GCA_032468115.1 Grayia smithii
ATAAATAAATAAATAAATAAATAAACACAGTACAAAGAAGGCAATAATTGTGTAATGGAAGGTAAACCGATAGAAGTAATAAAACAGCACAACAATTCTTTTAAAGCATTGTCCAAATCTCAACACTACCATAGTTTTAAGGAATATCAAGTATTATTGGTGAAAGAGAAAACTCCTCTAGCTTCATAAAAGTCTCGAAGAAAGAAGCATTTTAAGAGTCTTTTTTAGTTTTTTAGGGTTTTTTTTTAAACCAAAGAATATCAGACTCCAAATATAGTTCAGAGGTGACTCAACCGTAAACAGCAGAAGCTAGTTGAATAAAGGCTGTGAAATATGAGATAGCCACTGTAATGTGAGGAACAACTAAGTCAGGGGTGTCAAACTTGCATTGTCATGGCGACATCACATGACATAACGGGATTTTTTTCCCCTTCACTAAACCAGGTGGGGGGAGGGCGAGCACATGATGCATCAGCCCACGGGCCATGACTTCGACAGCCCTGAACTAAGTAATCCCCAGCTGCACAGATGATCTAAAATTCAAATCACAGATGATTTCAAAAACGTGATGGCAGTTCAGTGTTCCCAGGCAGTCAGATCACCTGAGGAATTGGGATCACTAAGTCATTCCTCACATTACAATGTGAAAAAACTGAAACTTTGCTCTTAGGCTTTGATGACTAGATTAACTTTGTTGTAATAGAAATAGCTTGTATCTACTAGAAATGCCGCAAGCATCCTCCCAGCGCCCGGTGTGCTCTCATAGGGTTGGCCTCCTCAGGGTACCCTCAGACAGACAATGTCAGCTGGCGATGCCCAGGGGAAGAGCTTTCTCTGTGGGAGCGCTGACCCTGTGGAACGATCTACCCATGGAACTTCGGACTGCCCCAGTCCTTCGCTCCTTCCGCCGCGACCTGAATACATGGCTTTTTTACCAAGCTGGCTACGGTTGACCATTTTAAATTACTTTTTAAAACTTTTAAATTATCAATTTTAATTTTTATTATGGCCCCATTTTAACTTTTGTAATGTCTTTGTTGTTTCTATATTTTTATGTTTTTATTGTAAGCCGCCCTGAGTCCTTCGGGAGAAGGGTGGCATATAAATTAGATTAAAATAAAAAAATAAATAAATGATGGACTTCAAAAACAGTACTTAGCACACATCCTCAAACACATTCATAATCATATCCAATTTCAGGCATTTGGCAATTGGCTTGTATGTACAATCAGTTGCAGTGTTCCACAATCACATGACTGAGATTTCTTACTTTTTTGCTGTTTTCCAGTACAAAATGGGGAAAAAAGTATGCACTGGATATGTCAGATTTGCCTAATAACTACATGGTTCATTTAATGACTAATGTGGCTTACCTTATGACCATTGAAAAAAAGATCGTAAAATCGAGTCAAGTGGTGACCCAGTTAATGAATTACCAGCAAAATTCCAGGCTCAGTTGTGATTGTAAGTCAAGGAGCACCTGTTTCGCAATTTTTTATGATGCCTTTCAGAAGAGGATTTACTGATAATAAACACTGAGATTATTTTTAGGAGCAGTGTTTAAATCTTATGGGATGCCTTCATTAATTGTATGGTAGAGGGGAACCCATTGGAACTTGATAATATGATTTGGCTGTTGTAGTCATAATCTTGGCAATATTGTCTGTCAATCCATTACTTCAAAAAGGATTGCCTGCCATGGAACTTTTAAGAATGATGTTTGAGTTGGCAAAAAGTATCAGATTTCTCATAGATGGCCAATCTTGCAATTCTCAAGTTGATTTATATGTATTCCCTGTTCTTGCTTTCAGTGAAGGATGATAATGGTTTTGCAGGGATTGTGTGAGGGTGGACTACCATAAGTGTCTTTAGCTGGCAGGACTTTTCAAATCTTAGACTTCTTTGACAGAGCAATAGGATTATTCTGTAAATTGATTGGTAACACTGGGTTGGATCCAGAGTTAGACACAGTTAGAGAAGATCCATTGCAATCAATTAGAGAAGTATGACTAAGGCTGAAATCCAGTGCACATTTACCTGGGAGAAAATCACATTAAATCCAATGGAGTTTATCTCTGAGTCTATAGGCATAACATTGCACTCTAAATGGATCTAATCCAATAGGTCACAGTAAGTATATTCAGTAGATCCAATTAAATATGAACGTATTAATAAGGAAGTCACTAAAATATCCCAAAGCCTCATTTTATGGATTGATTGAAGTTAATCAGAAGAAATACAATACAGTAAATAACAACAAATCAACAAATTACAGAGGAAAGCAAGGCAGAACAAGTGTATTAATACGTTATGCATTGAGATATTTATATCATGCTAAATTAGTTATATAATGCCAAAATTGTATTGACCCTCCATGACATTGTTGAAAGGACACTAAGAAACATAAAATTTGCAGCTGAAATTAAACAGTATCATAGCTCAGGGCCATGGATGAAAAACAGGATCAAATCATTATAGGAAAAAAGCAAGTTTTTTTAAAAAAAAAAAAAAGAAACAATATATACTGGCATGGAATACTAGAAGAAGGCAGGACTTTAAGGTTTATCTTCCCCATTTTAAGAGTGACCTTGAAAATGCTTAGAGAAAGCCAGAGAGAAAAGCAATTACATTTTTTAAATTACACACTACTGTTCTCATTCATCTTGATAAGCCCTTTTAAAGAATCCAAAAGAAGGATAGAATACAGCTTTTATATGGATTACAGAAATTTCACTACAGCAAAATCAGTGTAAATTTTAGATGTAGAATTCTCATTTCCTTGTTTTATCAAACTGGTCAGTATTTTAAAAGAAGTTCTTTTTTTCTTTCAGAATTAGAAGGCCCTCCCCACCCACACCCCACACACCTGCACAAACACTTTACAAATGATATTGGTTGCTTTTGTTTGTGGCAAACAAGCTTCGATAATCAAACTGCATGAAACCACTCTTTTTCATTGTGTTTGCAATGGTTGCTGAATTAAATCAGGCACAGAGAGCATTTCTGAAGAGTACCGTGTTTCCCCGAAAATAAGACCCTGTCTTATATTTTTTTTGAACCCTGAAATAAGCCCTTGGCCTTATTGCCATACACTCAAAAGCCTGAATTGGCTTATTATCAGGGGATGTCTTATATTGGGGAAAACAGGGTAGGTATTATGTACATAAAGAGTAATGTGAGTGTGTGTGTGTGTGTGTGTGTATATGTGTGTGTGTGTGTGTGTGTGTGTGTGTGGTTTTTAAAAAACATTTAATGTAAGTTATCCTTTTCTGTTTGACTTCAACTTGGCAACTTGGCAACCCTAAAAAATGTCTCTTGTAGAACCAGGTCCTCCCAGCTGCTATAAGCTCTAAGAGATAGATATGATAGATAGAAAGATAGATAGATAGATAGATAGATAGATAGATAGATAGATAGATAGATAGAGGGATAGATAGAGGGATAGATAGAGGGATGATAGATAGGGAGAGGGAGATGGAAAGAGGAATAGGGATAGAGAGGGAGGGGGGAGGGAGAGAGAGAAAGAGAGAGAGAGAGAGAAAGAGAGAGGGAGAGAGAGTCTGATGTAGGATGATTGTCTTATACTGTGTACTCCAGTATGGATAAACAAATACTTGACATCCTTCTCAATGTATCAGAAAGGCATTTCTATAGTCTGAAAAAGAACTCTCAAAAATACTTAGACATGCATTCTATTAATAGCTGATTCTGCTTTCTCATAAGTTCATCTGTTTTAAAGGAACATAACCTAAAAGGAATATGATTGCCTATCAGACTTGGGGGGGGGGGGGAATCACATTTTGCGCCATGAATTAAATGTGTCAACTTCCCCAAACAAAGGCCCCCAACGAAGGCTTGGAATTATATTGTGCCAATTGATTGATCATATGCCATCAGGTAACTCTCAGCACTTAGTAACCAAATAGATCATTTTCTCTATGAGAATCTGTCTCTATCCTGGCCCCTCAGGTCTTCCAAGGTGTACCCATTGCCACTGTTATTGAATCCACCCACCTCTTCATCATCTTCTTTTTTCTACTTTCCCCAGCTTTAGAGACTTCTTTTGGAAGCTAGGTTTTTGCATAATATGTTAAAAATAGGATAATTGAAGCCTGGTCATCCCAAGAGGGAAGGGATGTGGAGGAGCCTCAAGTGAGAGCTCTTTATTTGTTGAATAATCCATTGGTTTGGGGGGGGGGGATTGGACCATCCATGGTATTCTCAGGAATCTTCTCCAACACCAAATTTTAAAAGCATTAATGTTCTAATTATTTTAATCTTCAGGCCCAGATATATTTAAATCATAGAGTTTAAATATATCTGGGCCTGAAGCTCTGCCTCTACCTGTTTTAAGACTGTGTGATGGTTCTTCCATATGCCTTGCTGAAGAATATGAATGAAGAATATCTCTCATGCTCCAAATCAAGAATAGCACATGGTGATTCTTCCAAGATGAGTTCTTTAACACCTATAGACAAAATCTTGCCAGACTGAGGACTCTACTAACTACATCTATAATGCACTCTGTCCATTATTAGGGCGGAGCTGTCTTCACCCTCTTTCTCTCACACATAATATCCAAACTGAATTGCTTTTTACACCTCCAGATCCCTTCCCTCTTGGGAATCCATCCTCCTTACTACTTTCCCTGATACTAGGTGGGTGCTATTATATATGGCAGACCAGACAGTGTATTCCACAGTAATAAGCTCATATCAATTGTCAACAATGGTGTTGGCAATGTCATGGATTAGGGAAGCTGTTCTGCCTCAGGACCTGAGTGACTTGCCCTCATTGCAGGAAGCATGGATTCTGCTTTGTATCAAAAAAAATCTACAAGTGAATTTCAGACCATCTGTCTGTCACCTTCATGCTGAAGGGCAAGTGGGATCATACAGTAAGATAACGATTCCCAACATACAAGCACATCTACAAGAGAATGGATAAAGAAGAACAAATTTAGTATTTTGGAATCACCAAATCAAAGTGTAAAGATAAAAATGTTGTTTCAGAACCTGAAACAAGCAGTTCATTGTTTGAAAACCTTCAAACAATACTGACTTCAAATATTCAATGAAGCAGGCATGGAACCAAATTACTATGTAACAATGTAAGAGTCTAATCAGTAGCACTTTCTGAAGTAATTACAGCTAAAAATGGTACCATCAGTTATGGAATCTACATTAAAAGGGCAATTGTATTTTCAACTGGGGCATCACATGCTGAATGACTACATTGATGAAATAAACAAGCACTAAGACTGCTTGTATAGATCAGGAGGTCCCACATTTTCAAAAGATATACAAAAATTCAGGTAATTCAGAAATCCTGAAGCCAAACTTCCTAAAAACACAACTTTGTGCTTTCCACTTGAAAAATGATGAGGCACCAAGAACATTGCAGGTATGATGGAACTGCACCAGCCTTGAACATTGCACTACGAAGTATCTGGGAGTGACTCTGGACCACACACTTACCTTTAAGAATGACTGTCTTGATACCAAACAGAAAATATATTGGCTAGGAACAACGTTCTGAGGAAAATAAAAGGGCACAAGATGGGGCACCCAACTTCCACATTGGCCCTATGTTACTCTGTATTAGAATAAGCGAGCTCTGTTTGATATAGATCGAAACATGCAAAATAGGTGGGTGTGGCTCTAAAGGAAACAATGAGACTGATCATAGGATGTCTAAAATGGAGCCCAATATAAAAGGTCCATTATCTAGCTGGTATCCCCCCTCCAAAATTCTGCCAGGAAAGTGCTGTGTAAAAACAGTGGATTAAAGCAATGTCTATGTCAGCGTTCCAGAAAACCCTTCGCCGAAGGAAAACTCTGAAGCAACCATCTTTCAAAGTTCTCATTTATTCAGACAAGAAAACTGGCACATCTGGGAAAACCCGAATCTGAGAATTCTGGGTTTTCCCTCAGGATCTCAAAAAACCCCCAAATCATCTCCTCTCTCCTCAGACTGTCACATGCTCCAATCATCTTCCATGCCATCTCGACACCACTCCTTCTCCAGATGCAGGATTGGCCCGACCTTGACTGTTTGGAGAAATGCTATTATGTCTAACATCCCCCTCTAGCAAATCCCCCCTCCTACTTTCCCACAGCAGGAAAGGTGGCAGTGTGGAAGCCTCCTAATATGGCTTCCAAAGCTGACAATAACGTTATCACAAAGTATCAGAGGAACTGAAAAACACTGCCAAGGACTAGCCAGGAATGACACGTTGATGAATAGTTATTGACAGCTCTTTTAAGGAGCCATGCATTCATAAAAACTGTCAGGCCATTTTTGCCACATTTGGAATGAAACAAATGAAAACACCACATCTGCTTATGTATAGTTGTAATCACGCAAGTCAAGAGAAAAAAAAAATAGATGGTGAAAATCTGCTGAAACAATCATAGCCTTTTCCAGATTCCCCCCAGAGAAAGAATTATGCATTTCCAATGAATGTTGCTAATAGTTGCCATTGTTTTCTTTTCAAAGAGTTCCCTTCACTTAGTTGCTCAATAAAATTGCAATTACAGATAGAGATACGGAGGTACACATATGGATATAATCACCAAATTCAGGGCAAAATCCTGATATCCATTCAAAATGCAAGCTCCTACATTTATTAACCTGTGCCTATGTTGTACAGGTAGTCCTTAACAGGGGTGGGTTCTACTTACCTTTACAACTCACTTGCGTGCGCTTCTGTACATGCACATATTGTGCATGATGACATCCGGGTGGGCGGGCAGAGCCTCCCACCATTTTTACTACTGGTTCACAAGAACCGGATTGAACCAGGAGCAACCCACCACTGGTCCTCAACTTACGACCACAACTGAGCCCAGAATTTAGGTTGCTAAGTGAGAAATGTGTTAAGTGTGTTTTTTCCCATTTTACAACTTTTCTTGCCACATTTGTTAACTGTGATTAACCACATTTAACACTGCAGTTGTTAAATTAGTAACCTGGTTGTTAAGGGAATCTGACTTCCCCATTGACTTTGCTTGTCAGAACGTCACAAAAGATGATCACATGAACCTGGGACACTGCAACCGTCATAAATATGAACCAGTTGTGAAGCATCCAAATGTAAATCATATGACTGTGCAGATGCTGTAATGGTCATAACTGTGAAAAATGATTGTAAGTCACTTTTTCAGTGCTGTTGTAATTCGAATGGTAACTAAATGAACTGTTCTAGGTCAAGGACTACCTGTAATTCTGTGGGAGTGCACCAGTGTGGGTTGCTCCCAATTCAGCCCGGTTTGCGCAATTCGGTAGTGGTGACGGTGTGACATCACCAAACCGGTTCTCCATGCCCGGGAGCTGGGCCCACCCACGCGCCCGTACTTCCTTTTTTCTGCTCTGCACATGCGCAGAGTGCTTGTTTCAAGTTTTTTTCCTAGTAGAGTAGTAAATGTGCATGCACAGAGCGTGCCAATCACATGCAAAAGCACGTGCATGAAGAGAACCGGTAGTAAACATAAGTACAACCCACCCCTGGAATGCACAGAACATTGGGCTTTCTTTTATTCCTTTCCTTTTCAAAGGATAAAAAAATAGTATGTTTGAAAGCATGTAAGCATTGCCAGATGATAACACTTCATCAGAGGTGTTGGTTGGTTGACTGGGATTGGAGCTTTGCATGACTTGGAAAACAAGGCTGCTTTTCCAAATAAATCATGCAAATTTTCTTTTTTTTTCTTTCTACAGAGTTGATATAGATTTGAGCTGCTGTGGTTGTCATTCCTCCAGTTTTATCTTCTTCCCCTGAATCTCTGCAGGCTAAATCCCAAATAGAAAGTGGATCTATCATATCTATTGACAATGCACAGGCTGCAATATTAAGGTGCTGTAAAATCCTGAGCTTGCCAATTCAAATGATGTTTCACTGATATACTTCAGAACGTGCATGGTTTTCTAATATATTTTTCTAGTATATCCTTATAGCGTTCATTATTCTATTTAAAATGTAAAAACTTCCCTGAGCTCACCTCCTGGTTAAACTGCATGCGCACAATCACGTAATTTTCTTAGCTGTAATATAAAAACGGTTTGCGGTTTCCTTCTTTCCAAAGTATCATTCATCCAAGTACAACCAACTTGCTTGATGATTGGGAGATCAGATAGGTACCTGCCTATTGTAAGCTATGGTTGCATATTTATTTAGTTATTTAAATGACTAGCTTTTGATGGAGCTTCCCCCACCCCACCCCACTGTTGGACAATTCCTTGAAACTTTCTTTTCTATTCTCTCCCGTCTGCAATAGCACTAGCGCTATCTATAGCCCTTACATTTATATATATCCTCATCCTCATAGTGCTTTACAGCCCTCTCTGGCTGGTCTATAGATTCAGCATATTGCCCCCAACAATCAAACATTTTACCAACCTCAGAAGGATGGAAGTCAGTGTTAGATTGGCGCAGGTAGAAAGACGTGACAGCGAGGTCTGTTTCAGCACTTTATTTCAAGCTGCTTCAGGAAAAGAACAGCGGCTGGCGGCCGGGGCTCTGTTTAAATAGAGCTCGGGCAGCCAAGCCGCCCAATGACAGTTCTTTAAACTTCCCGCCGCTTGGCTAACCAATCAGCAGCAGGTATGCAAAAATACAGGTCCATATATGGACACAACTCCCAACCTTCAGCCAGTCAGGATCAAACTCCTGGCAGTGAGCAGAGTTAGCCTGCAATGCTGCATTCTAACCACTGCGTCACCACAGCTCTTACAATGGGGAAGAGTGGGAAGAAAATCTCAGGCATGGGGCAATGCTTACTAATTGTAATGCTGATTACACAAAAGAGGAACAGTGCCGAGGTTGTAAATGCAAGCATTGGCCATAAAGGGTTTGTTTTCAGCACTGTTGTAACTTTGCATGGTTGATGAACAAAGCAATTGATGACTAAAGTCTACATGTATTAAACATAAAGGTCACAGATGATTATTTTTTCACTGATGTATAGTATATTCAACCAAAAAGCTGAGAGACATAATTATAAAATATAGAAAATATACTGAACTTTTTTTGCTGTTGGCTTTCCTTAGAACAGTCTTATAATTTCAGATGATAGGACAATATCAAATTTGTGCTCAGTCTAAAATGTGTTATCGTCTTGTATGGAAAGCAAATCATTTCCACAGAGAATTTTTTTTTTAAGTCTATATGTTTCATATGAGATTAAATGAATACAATTTATTTTTGAAAGCATGGTTAGCTTCAGTAGATTTGTTTCTAAAAATGAGTGCAAGCAGCTGATAGTGATTGAATAATTAGAAAATTAAAGAGCAAAAGTATAGTCTCCATACATAAAGGGAAGGGTAAATAAAAATGTTATGAGTCACGTTAACCTGAGTCAACAAGGGAGATCTTAATTAATATCTTAATTAAAATATTTCTGTTATGAACATGTTATCCTCCTATTTTCTTCTGTGATAGAGGTTAGGCCTAGAGTGACATCAAAAAAAAAACAAATGAGGGTGGTAAGTTTTGGTTTTCTTTTTTTTTTCCTGCCAAGGAAATGGCAGGCAGCCATATTTGGATTTTCTGTGTCTTGCAATGAAATTTTAGCAGCAATTTCTTGGGACTTCTGGATCCAAAAAGAGGGAGAGAGAACCGATTTCGCTAGTTGCTTATGTGTTGACTATTCCTGGGTTAAGAAGAACGGAAGTTATCAATCATCATTGGTTAGGACTATGGTCCTCAATTCGGGTCTGAGCCTGGTGCCGAAGCCTATGAAGAACACCAGACACGAGGTGCAAGTTTTGTTTCCTTTTATTGAAATGCTCCAAGAAAAGGGTCCTGGCTAGAAAATGTCAAGGAACCTCAAACAATAGAATTAAGAAAGCTTTGTACGTTTTCACTAAAGCAGAAGGAGAGATAAGGCAGGATATATAAAATGAATCATTTAATAAACATTTTAGTAAAGATCTAACAAATTGTCCTATTGGTCTCTAGCTGTCGCTATTCCTAAGTCTTGGCTAATTAATGTTCCAGGAACAGGTGTCAAACTCGCTGTATCACATTGCTGTCATGTGAAGTTTCGTGATGTTTTTCCGATTTGTGAAGCTGGGGTGGGCATGGCCTGCGTGTGACACATCTGACCAGCAGGCTGCCAGTTTGACACCCCTGTTCCAGGAGTTATCTAATACATATTCTATTTGCTCCAGGCCATCCCTACTCCTAACTTTCAGCTGAGGTATGCAGGATGTCTAACTCTTTGTTACTGTTATCAGTTCTCTAACAACCTAGAATTGATACAAGTGTTCCACCTGCATATTCTCTGTGAATAAATATTCTTACCAGACAGACTCCACTCCGGTCTCCTCCGGCTTCCGTCAGCTAAACAATGCCGGCTGGCAGGCCCATGGGAAAGGGCCTTCTCTGTGGCTGCTCCAGCTCTCTGGAACCAACTACCTCCCAAGGCCTGGACTGCCTCCACCCTACAGGCCTTCCGCAAAGCAGTCAAAACCTGGCTTTTCCGGCAGGCATGGGGCCGTTGATCTCGCTATTGTGACTCAAGATCCAGCCCCAGACAGGATATGAATGTTTGTTGTTGTTTTATTGTTTTAAATCGTCTTTTAAATTTTGTACAATGTATTCTATTGTATTATTTTTTGCTGTGAGCTGCCCGGAGTCCTTTGGGAGTTGGGCGGTATATAATTTGAAATAATTAATTAATTAATTAATTAATTAACTAATTACAGGCATCCCAGTTTTCTTTCAAGTACATTCCATAGCCTTGCTTTGTCTTAGCGGACAACCCATCAGGATGATGCCTATTTTCAAGGAATTGTGTACTAATTGTACAAAGGAAAGGATAGCAGGATCAAACAATTGAAAATGCCTGAGCAAGTGGGATAAATGAAAGAGAATTTTGTCATATTTTGTACCCTTCATACTCTCTAATGGTACCACCACCTATAAAAAGAGGTCATAAGAATCCTTTTCTCATTTGCTTTACTAGATCCAATTTTGCTTATTTCTAATTAGGTTGAATTTTTCCTGCCACTAACAGTGTACTGAAATTTGACCCTGCTGGGTAGTGTTTTTGAAAACTCTGGTTCCATAGTAACTGTACTTGGAGACCCAAAATTGGTACAAAAAATAAAATAAACACATGTTTAAAGATGTGGATGAGACCTCTCTTTCATGTGCATTTTAAATATGAATCGATCAACCTGCAACTCTCAACCCAACAATGAACATTCATGCATTATTCATTTGCATGTTTCATTATTCATTATGTTTGGAAGTTTTTTCACAATGACTGCTATAACCGACTAAGTAGAAAGTATGTAGATTAAGAGAAAATGTCAAAAAACAGCCAAGGTATGAACAAAATATAGAATATTATACTGGAAAGGAAGAACATGTAAGAATAGTAACCTCTAGGAATCTTGCATCTCTACTATTGATTAATAGAAGTAAATATAAAATTTCAGGTAAAGTTCAATATATCCCACACCCAAAATTAGAGCTATCATATTTGTAGTGCCAAAAAAACCCTCAATAATAATTAACAACAAACAAATAGAGAAAATTTGAATTCTTTCCTGCCATCTACCAGTATTCTGGAATTTTTGCAAGCTAGAGAGAAATTAAATCCCCATAAAAAACACTCACTTTTGAATTCAAAATGCATACTTATCTTTGGTTTATTAGATGTTTACCATTAATAGGTTCATCATGAACAATTACGTAATTACCATTAAAATTACGTAATGGTGTCCTAAAGTGGGTCAATATGTATTTTAAATAGATATTATACTCAATACACATTTTAAATAACATCACATAAGTCTACTTTTCTGATCATATACCAGATCACAGAACTAACCAGCAGAGGAAATGACATTACCCTATAATATACAACATAGTATTATAACATTGTAAGGAATAATATCTGAATCAACACAACCAATTTGATACTATTCAGTAAAAAAAAGTATAACTGTAATTTCAATTCAGAACCTTGAAAATTGTTTGTAATTCTTTGCAGATTAGGTGTAAAACCTAATATATTTTTAAACATGTCAGTTTAAACATTAAACTAGAAAATGCCTTATAAATTTCCACTCTGCCTTAACATCAGCAAATTATTCTCATAAGATAGTCTATGTTAAACAATGCTATCATAAATGTGGAAAATAAGCACCATTATATAAGAATAATTATACTATTTTTCTAAGTACATTTGATTGAGAAGCAATGGGACATAATATTAAATTTAAAGGGCGAAGTATATGAATCCTTGAGTTATTGAGCAAGCTGTAGTACTGTAAGAGGTAAATGCAAATCCTCGACTTATGAACACAATTGAGACCAGAATTTCCTTTTTTAAACAAGATGTTTGTTTAATGAGTCATGCCTGATTTGCCATGGTTGTTAAACAAATGACTGCAATTGTTAAGTGATTCATGTAGTTGTTAAGCGAATCTGGCTTTCTCCATTAACTTGGCTTTTCAGAAGCTAGCTGGGAAGTTCTCAAATGGCATTCACATAACCATTATGTCACACCGTTCTGTGATCGCTGTTATGGGATCACAGAACACTGCAACTGTCATAAATACATGCCAGTCACCAAGCACCCAAATTTTGACCATGTAAAACAGTAGTTCTCAACCTTCCTAATGCCGCGACCCTTTAATACAGTTCCTTATGTTGTGGTGACCCCCAACCAATTATTTCCGTTGCTACTTCATAACTGTAATTTTGCTACTATTATGAATCGTAATGTAAACACCTGAAAGGCAGGTGTTTCCTCG
>JANHFM010003693.1:142535-154547 GCA_032468115.1 Grayia smithii
AACCGGTTCGGTGACGTCACAGCGTCACCGCTACCTACTCGCGCGAACTGGACTGAACCGGGGGCAACCCACCACTGATTTGCACCAATGTTGCATTTTAGTGCAAATCTTCTGCCATCTTGATTGTTGCTTTCATCTATTTGCATCCTGATATGAGTCTTCAATTATTTTATTGTAGGTTGTTAAACTATATGCTTCTCATAAGTAAAGCTGTATTGGAAGGAACTGGACTTAATACCACTCTGAAATGGTACAGAAATATATAACTTCTTCGGAATTCATGAGATGCTGTCCTTGGCAATTTGTTAATATATTGTAAAAGACAAGGAACCATTTATTTCTATTTATAAGTATTAATTTAAAATGCATGCTTTCAGTCCAAGTAATCATTTGAAATAAACCAAATCCTGTTTCTTGAATGATCAGATAGTCGCAGATGTAAGTGGGTGATCAGTAGGTAAGATAAAAAATGTAAAAAGCAGACAAAGAGATCTCTTGAAGCTGAAGGAAATGACATGGTTTTTAAAAGTACCTTTGAGCTCTTTAAAATCCTAAGTTTGCTACCTTAAATAGAGGAGTATGGTATACCTCATTCCTGAAAAGAAGCTGAACTTTCTAATAGAACACTGGTTTGTGAAATAAATAGGAAACTCCATGTGTCCATAAGGCAATTATTGTAATTTGCTATGGAAACATTATTCAGCCATCTGTTGGCATTGCATCAGAACTATAGCTAGTTTCAGATGCAAGATAATGTTATATCTGAATAAAAGGAACCTCTTTACAGATTCGTTGTGCATGCCAGATTCTCTCTGCCTAAAAGTAGGCATTTTTGGCATGAGCTATTATGCTTCACAGTTCACCAAAATGCTGTTTTCTTTTTATACATGTGATATCGTAACTCATTTTCTTAACTCATCAGATCATCGGATCCCAAATAGGAAAAAATATTGGTTTTGGGGAAACAGCACCACTGCTTTCAGATGTTTTCTGCCAGGCGTAGGAATTTAGTAAGAAATTAGTGTGATTCCTTAAAATGTTAGTTAGGAATATAATAATATGACTGCACACTTACTTTTCAGTGATTTCATGGAAAGGGCTTATTACTAAATAATTATTAAGATAATACTTAGTAAATATTGCATTTTTTTAATACGTTAAAGCAGTTAAAAAAACCAGGATGCTGTGATACTTTCGTCAAATGTTTTTGTAAGAATTTGTTCTAGATTGATATAACCAAAATCTGTATACTCCAGTAATCTGTTATTTCACAAATGTTAAGATCTTTAATATGTTTGTCATAATTTAGGTGGCATAATTTGTAACTCAAACAAATGTGCACAAATGCATTGCATACAGAAGAGAGAGAGAGAGATTCCTGTAAACAGTTCTTTTATCACCATTTAATTAAAATTTGGTTAGAGAGGAAAGTGTTGAGGTTGGATTGTGCCTGAGGGCTGTCAAGTAGCTATGCCTTGTGTTTAAAAGCCTTGCAAAGTTGACAGAGGTCAGTGCGAGAATTTCTTTGATGTGCCTTTTCTATCACTTAAATTATCACCCAGCATTTTATGTCCTGCTCCAGTGAACACAGAGGGTAGATTGAGAAGATTGCTTTCTCCTGTGGAAATTGACACATAAAGGGACTTTAAAATAACAACCACCACCACCAGCCGGTCTATATAAGGAATTATTATTATCAGCTGCAAATGAGACAACTGTTATCTTTGTCATTAAACACAATTAAACGAAAGCAGAGCTCTTCCAGTACTAATGAGAAAAAAACCCAAAGAGATAGAAGTGGGCTCATCAGATCACTTATTAAGCTAACAAAAGCTGAGATGTGTAACAGATATTTTGAGCTCTCAGAGGTCTTCTTTTGAAGAGATGAAAAGCATGCAAGTTGTTGTCAGTCCTTTGTCATTGTAATAAAAGCTTTGACACCTTTGGTAGACTGGGTATTGTACCCCTGATTTGGCTATGAAATATGTGACTGGTTTGAGTGCTGTTGCTGGGCTCAGGTTTTGACAAGATGAAAATAATATATAATAATAATATATAATGTTCTAGGTAGGTAGGTAGGTAGGTAAGATAGATAGATAGATAGATAGATAGATAGATAGATAGATAGATAGATAGATAGATAGATAGATAGATGAAAATGAGAGTTAAATCTCTCATGTCAAAATAATTTTGGTGATGGGTAATTTAGACATTTGGTTTGTTATAGAAAAGTTCTCCTGTACAGGTTACCATGGTTTTTTCCCCCCAATTTACCTTGTATTGAGCAAGACCCTCAAAATGTCAACATTTCAAATATTTTCTATTGCATTGATTCTAGAATGGTAACTCTTACTTTTATTGTTTCTAAAAGGGTGCTGGTGCCAGAAGAAAAGAATGATTGATGGCAAACCGACTGTAAACACTCATCATTTTGGTCTATCAGCTGATTCATCAGTTTGGCTGACTGTTCCCCATGAGTCGGAAAAAAGGAGGATCACTCGGGATTATTGACGGTACAGCTGAGGCCTGGCAACACTGCTAAATTATTACCTGGTTTTGGACATTATTTGCATAAGTGCTTAAAAGTCCTGAAACTCCTGGGAATGTAGCAAGCATGCTTCACTTGGCTTTGAATGACGTATAATATGCTTGGCTTCCACCAAAGTTTCCAAAATTAAAAATACAGTTATTGTAACTTAAGCTCTTCTCTCCTTTGGAACATATTTTGCAATAACGTTGCCTCTCTCCATGTATATTTATGTATAATAAAGACTGCACTTAGTTCCATATTGGTGATTGCTGTCAAGGCACGCAAAAGGATATAGAGATGTATTTGTCAAGATTCCTGTCTCTCCATGCCCTATGGGTTACTGTATCTTCGGTAATGCAACATTATCCTTCAGTTTGGGGACATTATGATGTGTGCAAGACCCAGATTTATATGGATGAAGACAAGATTTGGGATTATACAGCCTGTCAGCCTGAAGCCATAGATATGATGAAACACGTAAAAGTAAACCTGGAGCCACCTAATATAACATGTGGAAATCCACCAGAGACCTTCTGTGGAATGGTAAGGCAAAAAGTATAAATCTTACCTTTAAGCATAGATCTCTCAGAGAAACAGAATAATGTCTGTCTACTGCATCAAGACCAACATATTTAGTTTAGGACTGGCTGACATTGTTTGTCATGGGACTGAAAAATGTCCAGCAGAGAAGGAAGCATTAGAAGCTTTTAAAGCTGAAGGGTTAAGTAGTCCATTTAGGTTTACTTGAATGAAGGAAAGTGGTTCTTGAGTCAATGGTATTCTTTTACTGCTTTTTTTAAGCCTCAAAACCACAGACAGCCCTGAAATGACTACATATATTCATAAGAATCCCCATAAAGGTTATTATTAAAATTTTAACTTTTAATTAGTTGTAAAGAAAAAGTATTAGTTGCCCCTGTAATAATCTTACGAAGTGTATATAATTAATAACTTAAATCTGTTTAGCTTGTGTTGTGGCCTATATAATTTTTAAAGTTTTGATTTGGCTCAAAAAGCATTGTTGTTAGATTGGATGATAAATTTGTTTTTGGTATTTTCAGCTTTTTAAAGATTAAGCCATAAATGACTTTGGGATTTCTGTACTGTGCCAGGTAATAGTTTATATTAAGACAATGGCTTCTGCAGGATTTGCATGGCTTTTAGGAAAATAATCCAGCAACCTGTAGCTATAACAGTTGGGTTTTTCAGAGCTGATTAAAATGTACCATTTTTTCCTTAAATATACAGCATTTGATAATGTGCTCCTATTTTCTTTCTAACTGCAAAGTATGAAATGTGCTTCTTGCTTCAGAAACTGGGCTCTCAAGATTCAGAAGCTCAAAGAATGAACGGAGATGTAATCCAGATGTGTTCCCTAATGGCCATTTAACATCTGTCATCTTAAAGCAGATAATAATTAATTTTATAAACTATTTACATAAGGACCATGTTTGTATGCTTTGTAAACTATTTCAATATTAAACCTCCGGTACCTGAAAATCTTAGGACAAAGGCAGAGGAAATGGACAAATAGGGAATGGAATTGCATAGGCTAATGCTGTAATGATTGATTACTCATAACATGTTGTACATCAATTTTGACTCAACCTATACTCTGTCATATTCTGAGAGCAGAGTAGCACACTTCAGTCAGAAGCCTCGTTGAGATGAGTGAGATTTCCACAAGAGCGATGCTAGACACGACACTTAGTCATTTCATTTGGAATAGGCAGCAGAATATCCTACTGGATTGTACTCATCTGTGACCCACTATATTTAAATTATACACTTACGAAATGTGAAATAAGCTTTTCTGGAGAACTGTTGGAATTTGCATTTTTGTAGAAAGACTAGTTCATAAGTAGAACATAATGCTTTGCAGATCTCTAGGTTAAAAAGCTATCAGCCAGTGTCAAATAATACTGATCTATATAAAATTACAGTCTGATTTGATAGAAGGAAATTTTATCCAAACTGTTTGATCTGATAGAAAGGAGTGAGATCTATTTAATTTTGGACACCTGAACTTTTTAGGAATAGTTTCATACCAATAACGAAAGGCATGCATGGAACTTTCACAAGTTTTTTTAAAAAATAACTTAAGATTCCAAATCACATAAATTAAACAATTTTGATATGATAGATTGCATTTTCTTTAAAATATGCCTGGAATTCTTTTGACAGGTTGCACCCTTCATTAGGGTCTTTGGTACCTGTGGCTTCAAAAAGCAGAACTGTGTTACTCCCAAGTTGCAGCTCAGCAGGAAGAATGAACTGGGGTCATTAATATAACATGTATTGAGACTGGCATCTCTTTGAATCTTGAGTTGCCAATTAAAATTTTGAGTGCAGTGGCTCTAAAATGTGTGAAATGTGTGAATTGTAATCTACATTTATGATCTTGGTATATTTCGTTATGCCTGTGACAAAGTGGTTAGGGAATTCATTCAGCAAATGTTGCCTGGAAAGGCAAGTATTGTAGCAAGATCCCTACTGTGTTGTCTAGTCAGCTATATTATTTAAGGAGAGAAATTTTGTGCTCAAAGTTCTCCTGAGTTTTGTATGTATTTATAAGCTAGGGTGGTACATATAGGCAATTTCACTATATGAAATCATTCTTAGCCCATGGCTAGATATAACTAGTACTTCTATCTGCTTTTCAGGAAAACAGAAAGAATCCTAACTAACTTCCTGCTGTATAAGAGTAGGCTAGTTAGACTTAACCTTCTAGGATAAAGCAAAGTATAAGGCAAATTCTGACAGCACAAATATATTGATTTGATAAAGACTGATTTGATAAAACAAAATATGCTACTCAACCAAAGCTCTGCTAATTTAAGATCCTAATGGGTCCTACTAATTCCAGATCTTCAAATAAAAAATATGTAGATGGGGGAACTCTTTTTATATCTACTGTATATTGAATTTTGGTATTTGCATATATGGACATTTTTGGTGTTTTCTTAGATACTTCTCTGAAAGGAAAGATACTATAGCGAAGAGAATGGGAGGTTGGCAGAGATAAAGAATAAAGTGCTACTATCTGCAAGCTGCCAATGTTAACCTGTAATTCCCCAAAAGCAGAAGACTGAAATGATGACATATAAAAAAGAAATGGGGCTGTTCAGGTTCCCCAAAACCTTGGCTAAGATAAAATAGAGCAGCAAGGCAATTTGCAATAGTTTCATTATCCCTTTTTCTTCCTGGAAAATTCATATGGAGAACTTGAAGGCACCTGCAGATGGACATATATGTCTGTGTGACTGTCGGAGCAGAAGTGCTGAGGATGGCCTTCCAAGTGCCACTGTGGATTTCACAGCCAATCAAAACTAAATTAAGAAACAAAGGTTATTAAAAAGAAAGTAAAAATCTTCCCGCATGTAATTTTGGCACGGTGTTATGAGTTGAGCCTCCAATGTTTTCCTTAGAGATTTTCAGCATCATTAATACTGTGTGGCTTTCATTACCAGTACATTTGCATTTGCTGAGAAAAAAGGGCTACCTGGTATCATGATGATGTTTACTGAAATAATTAAACTATCAGATATCTTCCAACAGACTAGTTTAGAAGGTAAAATGAAAATGGGGTTTTATTTGGAAATGCCTTAATAATACATGCATGCCTTCTGCAGAACAATGAATCAATACAGGGCTGCTGTGGCAATATCAAGTTCAAATCTACTTTGAGAGGCTGCTAGCTGGTAATTTTTCCCAAAGAGGAAAATATGCTAGGCCTCCCATTTTCTTTACAAAAGCGCTTCAAAGGGTGAGCTTTACCTTTTCCCATGCTAGAAAATGCTCCCAGAATAGACTTGTTTTCATGAATGAAAGTCACACGATTTCTAAGTATTGTATCAGCATTATATTAATGGCTGCGTGTTGGGTTTTTTTTTGAGGCTGTTTTCTGATGTTATTTATTTGTTGGGTTTATTTAACAAGTTTGTAGGGCCACCTATCTCAACCAAGAAAGAAAAGAAAGAAAGTGCATAGATAAAATAGCGCAATTTAAAAACCAGAAGGAAACACAATTTTAAAAAATTGAGGCTCCTTGTAAAACAGTCACACAGCACAGAAAGGATATACATAGCTGGCTGCCCTAGTGTGTTGGTTTGCTTTTTTTATATAGTCAAAAGTGATACTAAAGTTTTAGTACTTTTTTAAAACTGGGCTTCGAGAATTATGAGTGTGTGTTTTCTGCCATGTTGTAAGGTGAATGATATATGAGTAAAACCAATTAAGTCACCTTCATTTTCTTTTTAGGTTGAAAAACTGGAGTAATCACATTTATACGCATGTGGCAATTGAAAAAGTTTGCCATCCCTTTCCAACACTGCATGATTGACATTAATTTGGGGCTACATCAAAGCATGTAGCATTTCCTCCATGTGACAAAAATCCGGTCACTTACTTAGGATTTCCTAGCTTTACATGTGTAATAGTTCTTTGCTTCATTCAGGCATGAATTAGCTACTGACTTTGATTGACATCTGCTGTAGTTAGAACTGAATGCCTATGCTTAGTATCAGCCATACATATATTTATTGGATTTATATCCTGCTGCTTCTCCAAAATAAGCCAAACAATACGTCTATGAAACAGTTGAGCTGAAAGTTAGTTAAGTAACTGAAAAGAATAAAATAACAGAGTTGGAAGGGATCTTGGACAGTGGTGGGTTTCAAAAATGTTTACTACCGGTTCTGTGGATGTGACTTGGTGGGTGTGACATGGCTTGGTGGGTGTGGTGTGGTGGGTGTGGCAGGGGAAGGATACTGTAAAATCTCCATTCCGTCCCCAATCCAGGGGAAGGATACTGCAAAATCCCCATTTCCTCCCAATCAGCTGGGACTTGGGAGGCAGAGAATAGATGGAGGCAGGGCCAGTCAGAGGTGGTATTTACCAGTTCTCCGAACTACACAAAATTTCTGCTACCGGTTCTCCATAACTGGTCAGAACCCACCAAATACCACCTCTGACTTCCTGTAATTCACTTAAACTCATAAATATAAGACCACCACGCAAGTCTAATAAGTCTAATAATTTATTGAAGAGATCACATATTCACCATGCTTTATGCCTCAGATCAAGCAGAGTTGGTGTTCTTTGTGTTTCAACAATGCCTTCTATTGCAACCCAAGAACTGTGTCATTTAATCATTGTATCTGTCTCTGGAATGAAATCCTTCCAGAGATCTTCTCACTCTAATAATATCATTACATATACGGCTATTCTCCCAATGCTTTGAATCAGCCTTTATTCAGTGGATCCTTATGTGTTGGTGGTTGGCTATTTATCTAAATCACTTAAATTTTTGAATGAATTTAAGATTAGGAAAAGATGTAGATTAAATGAAGAAATGGCAGAATTTCCAAAATATATAAGAGGAAGAAGGGACAATAAAATTATAATTATCAGTTTAAAAGGTCAGAAGTCATTTATATTTTTTAACTTTGTTCCTTTTATTTTTCTTGCACATTTTTACTTTTTTCCCTTTCTTTTGATTTGCTTTTTTATATGAAAATTCATAATAAATATAAATAAAAAAGAAGGGGAAAAGCAAAAGGTTATGAATATAGTGCAATATTTCATGTAATGAAGAAATACAGTATTTGAGGTGGAATTTGTCTAGGTTTTAGTTTTAAAATTTGCTACTCATTGCAAGATAGCCTTTTTTCTTTATGCTTAATTTCATGTAATTTTGATTGGAATCAAAACTTACTTTTGAACTGGGTGAGAAAAGCTAAACAAAAGACCTCCAACAGAATGACTGGAACAATCATGATCATATTATTGGGATAAAACTGGAGTGAAGGAATCTACCTTTTGCCACACAATAGAGATTTATGTGGAAATAAGAGAGATCTGTAAAGAGCAGAACTGAATAAATGCTATAAATGTTAGCACCCAAGACACAGTGAGGGAAAATGTCTTAAAGGCTGTAAAAAGGTTGAAAAAAATTAAGGCTGGTGGATGTGTTGTGACTGGAGCACTCAAAAGTGCTTTGACATATGTTTTTGTGAAGTCTGTATCTGTGCTTGATGATTGAAGAATGTTATTGTTAATGTTTGTGCGCATGCCCAAGATGGTGTGGTGCTGCTGTTGAAGCTCTGGTATGGGGGTGTTGATTCCAACCTTTTCAGGCAGTCGTGAGGGCGGGCTACAGACCTTGAGGTCCCCCACCCAGCTAGAAGAGATTCTGGCAGCGACTGCGAGCCTTATCTCGCCGGAATATCCCCAGAAATGACAGAGCACGGTGCTGTGGACTTCGGAGGTTTAGCCATTTGAAGCTCATCAACTGTTTGGCGGTGAAGCCAAGAGAGGCCGGGAGGCCGCATTCCTCGTTTCCCTCTGATTTAGAGGGTTGGAAGGACTATGCCTCCGACGGCCTCAGCAGTGATGAGGGGCTACCGGGACGCCCACCTGGTGGTGAGTGGAGGGCTGAAGGGTGCCTGAAGTATGCTGTGGGCCTTCAGAAATTTCCATTCTGTCGCGGCCTCTCTCGTTGCTTCCCCCCCCCCCGACTGCCTTTGTTGGTGCTGCTCCCATTGCAGCTATCTCAGACTTTGCTGTGATGGTTGGAGCATGGCAGTTGGTTTCTGCTGTGCTTGCGGGGGTTTCCTGTGGTCCCTTTGTGGGGTCCTGGCCCCACATGATAGCAGTGCCTGCTTTACAGCTGGCAGATGGGCCTTTCCATCTGGCCGTCACCGCTATTACCATGAGGACCTTGGATTCTGCTGTAGCCATTCCATCGATAGCTGCCCTTCCACAGAGGCATAGTCCGGTGGGTGAATGGGATTTGTCATCAATGACAGCTGGTTTGCTTTCTTATGACTGTCCTCGCTGTTTCTTCAGGCATATGGCCCCTGATTTTCAACATCTGTGGACTCGTGTGGCTCTCTGCTCCCACCATATCTGCCTCTCCCAGTCAGAACTGGTACCATCTTCATTTCCACTGCCGCCTTTGCTTCCCTCATGTCATTCCTGGGCTTTTATTTTCACTGCTGGATCCTCCTAGTCGTCTTGAGGGGTTTTGCCTGCTGATCCTGATGTCGGAGGGTCCCACGGATATCTACTCCTGCTCCATCGTAGACGGATGTTACCATCATTGCCACTGCTGGCATATTTGTTGGCCTAGCCCCCGTGAGAGGGCGACTATGGCCATGATTCCCGCCATTCAATCGCTGCAGCTTTTGGGGCCTCTCCATTGCCGTGAGAGGGCAATGGAGTTCCAGGCCCCTGATTTCATCAGTGCTCTCTTGTCCCTCAGACTAGAATATACCATCTGGACTAACATCTCCTACTTTACCATCTCCCGGCATTTGTGGCTGTCTCTCACTCTCTACCCACTAAGATCTGGCTTACACAGCAGCAGAACTATTTGCTCTGCGAGACACCTCCCTCTTGCGGACTTGGCCATCCTACTTGCCAAAGACCTTCCTTGATGATGGGTTTTGGAACCCCGAGAGGTGGCATGCTGCTAAATGGGGTTTAAGTGGCTTTTTAAATCATTTTTAATTCAAATTTTAAGGGGACCCGGGAGGGGGGAGGGATGTAAAACTCGGGCAGAGCCTTGGAGAGCTCATGCCAGCCACCAGCCAAAGCCCTCTGATGGTCACGGGAGAGGGGATGGGGAGGGGGGGAAAGAAGTTCAGGGTACACAGGGTCATTCCATCCCGGTGCTGACTGGGAGAGGCCGATATGGTGGGAGCAGAGAGCCACACGAGTCCAGGGGAATGCGCTCCCACTGTATCCAAGCGGTGCCATGTTCCTATTCTCTTAGCTCCCTATGCACCCCTGGGGATACAGGAGTGCAGGACCCTGGACTCTGGCTGGTGTATCTAAATGCTAGGTCCGTGGTGAATAAGGCCCTCTTCGTTCAAGAACTTATTGACAAGGAGGGCACGGACCTGGCCTGCATCACTGAAACCTGGTTGGGCCAAGAGGGAGGGGTCCCTCTTGTTGAGCTTTGCACACCAGGTTTTCGGGTGCTATACCAGCCATGACTCCAGGGAAGGGGCGGTGGGGTAGAGGTAGTTATTAGGGAAAGTCTTGATCATAAGCAGGCCACTGTACTTCAGAGAGGCGGATGTGAGTCTCTCCTCCTGAAGTGGGATCCTAGAGTTCAGTCAGGCTTGCTGATTACGTACCTGTCTCCCAGCTGCATATCATCTGCCCTGCCCGCACTGCTCGATGTCATAGCCAAGGTGGTGGTTGAACTCCCTAGACTTATAGTCCTGGGAGATTTCAACCTGCCTTCCATAGGTGAGACATCAGAGCTAGCTCAGGAGTTCATGGCCTCCATGACAGCCATGGACCTGACTCAGGTTGTTCAGGCCCCAACTCATGGGGGTGGACACACTCTTGACCTTATTTTTGTCTCTGGTCAGTGGATTAATGATCGTGGAAGGGGGGACCTATCTATTCACCCCCTGTCATGGTCTGATCATTCCCTGCTTAGGTTAGACTTTCCATCTGCTCCCCCCCCCCACCGCTGGGAGGCGGAACCATTGCAATGGTTCTGCCCCAGGCACCTGATGGACCCAGAGAGGTTCCAGATGGAGCTTGGAATGTTTCCTGCTTCTCTTACATATGACTCGGCCGAGGCTCTAGTAGCTGCCTGGGAAGAGGCGGCGGTCGGGGCCTTGGATTGAGTCGTGCCTTTGTAGCCTCTGACCCGATGCAGATCCCAGCTAGCTCCCTGGTTTACTGAGGAGCTACGGGAGACGAAGCATCAGAAAAGACGACTAGAGGACGGTTGGAGGACTACCCACACCGACTCTGACCGAACACTACTAACAGCCTATATTAGGACTTATCTAGTGGCAATGAGAGTGGCGAAACGTGCATATTTCACCGCTCTCATCGCATCCGCAGAAAACACCTCAGTGGCCCTGTTTAGAGTGACCCACTCTCTGCTTAATCAGAGAGTGAGAGAGGACCCCTTGCAGGGTAGAGCTGAGGATTTTGCACAATTTCTGCAGGATAAAATCGCTCAGATCCAGACAGGTTTGGACTCCGACTGGGCAGAGTCCGGCGAGATGACAGAGGTAGGTCTTGGTGATGACATCTGGACTGAGTTTACCCTGTTTCTCTGGATGACGTGGACAGGATTATGGGCAGTCTGAGTGCCACCACTTGTTTGTTTGACCCATGTCCCTCCTGGCTGGTTTTGGCAGCACAGGAGGTGACTGGAGACTGGCTTCAGGCTATTATCAATGCTTCGTTGAGAGAGGGAGTCTTCCCCACCTCGTTGAAGGAGGCAGTGGTGCGACCCCTCCTCAAGAAGCCTAGCCTGGACCCAGTCTCATTAAACAACTATCGTCCAGTCTCCAATCTTTGTTCATTGAGAAGGTTGTTGAGACTGTGGTGGCACGCCAGCTTCCTCACTTCCTGGAGGAAGCTGATTATCTGGACCCGTACCAATCTGGTTTCAGGCCTGGGTACAGCACGGAAACGGCATTGGTTGCTCTGGTGAATGATCTCTG
>JANHFM010003693.1:291859-315303 GCA_032468115.1 Grayia smithii
ACCATGGAACCTGCTGCTAAAATTCACCTCTGGGAACAGCTGATTGGGGGTATTCCAGGAGGCAGATCCACCCCCAGACAGCTTTTTTCTTATTTTCCTCCCCAAAAACTAAGGTGTGTCTTATACTCCCGTGCATCTTATACTCCGAAAAATACGGTATCTAAATCAGTGGGACTTAGTATACTTTTGAATCTAATACTACCTATACAATTATCTCTCTGTTTAATATGAGTATTGAGAGTAACCCAGTATAGATTGCAGACAAAAATGAGCGGAAAAAGCATTAAAGTACAATATCTGTCAATGTCTTTGAATCCCTGGTAAATAGATTTGCATAGCTGAATTCTTGAAGAGGGGTGGAAAAGCTAGCAAAGAATCAGCCATTAAACCTTGCAGTGTAAATTTGTAACTTTTAATAGTCTAGAGTCATCCTATGTAAGCTGGGCAGCCATATAAATTTCTTGAATAAATAAATAAAATTAAAATTTGTAATTTGTGTTTGTATTTATTTGTTATATATAGCTACCCATCTCACATATGTAAATAAATAACATACCTAAAATATAAAAATAAAATAAAATAAAAACATATAAGAGCCAGGCATCATCCAACCAGAGGTGGGATTCACTTACCTTCCCTACCGGTTTGCAAATGTGAGCGCGCACACCTCCTCTCCGCATGTGCATGGCCTTCCTTGCATGCTCTTTGCTCACACATTATGTCCAGGCAGGTGGGCGGAGCCTCCTGCAGTCACCACTACCGGTTCGCCTGAACCAGACAGAACCTGCTGAATCCCACCTCTACATACAACCAATTATCCACACAAGGAGATAAGCTCTATAACATGTCCAGGGCCCCAGGCAAAGTCCGTAAACTAAGTTTTCAAGGCCTTATAAAAGGCCTGCAAAGACATGGCCAATCTAATCCCTGGGGAAATCTTGCAAAGGACAGGTGGTGCCCTACCAGTCAGTGCTCCTTCACTGTACCCACAACATGATCTCCTGTTGAATTGGATAGGATGGATAGAGATAAATGGCATTTTATAAATATTTAATAGCTCTGGTTTGTATACCATTAAAACACAAACTTTGGAAATGGAGAAATGGGTGGTTCTGTGATTTACATAGAGCTGAGGGTGGGATTCTTGCTAAATAATTCTGTAAAGTTTGCCAACATGCTCTGTAGTCTCATAGCCCATCTGTATGAATTCACAGATGTCCACTCAGCTACAATGACAGGTAAGTACTAATTTTTAGTATGCTTCAGGTTTATGACAAAAAACAGCAATATGTCATATTCAGAACGTTATCTCAAACTTCAAAGCAACAGCTGTGAGGAATCAAGCCTCACAAATGAATATTTCAGGAAAGAGAACCTTATCTAGCTTAATGTAAAAGTCATAGTCCAAGTAACAAGCCATGATGAGAGCATGAAATTATAAAATTCCTAGCAAGCAAGATGAGAAAAAGTGAACCTTCAAAAAGAATGAGAAAATATTTTATAAAGCATTAACTTCTAGTGGAAAGGACACTTTAGACCACTGAATTACAACTTAGAAGCTGTGTTCAAGCTACTCTCTTAAACATATTGAAAAATTATGAAGTTGTTTTTTCTCTTATAGAATTCTGAACTTAACTTACCTTGAGTGAGTTAATGTGCAGAAAACTCAATTTATCTCCATTAATTTCTATGACACCTCCCAAGTATTCGTTCTACTGAGGGGAATGTCTCTTTTGTTTTATTTTTTTAGAAGTTCCACCCATCTTATCGAACCCAAAAACATTACAAAAGTAGCATCCACCCATCCATCCACCCCCAAAAAACAGATAACTGATTGCATTTTTCCTAAAAGAGACAGTAGGATTTCTCAGGTTAGGAAGTTTGTGTATGCTATCAAAATTTAATTGGAGTAACATTCAAAAGGAAATTTGAATAGAATTTCAGAATAGCAACTTTATCTATCTAGACAAGGATCCTTAGGCATTATGATGATAAGAGATAGATAGAAAGAGAGAGATCCTATTTGTTTTCTCTATCTTTGGCTGCAGTTACCGGTAACTTAAATGGGTAAATGGTCAAGCCTTGCTGAAGTTGAGGTCCTTGTTCTCTTGTTCTTGTACGATTCTTAATCATATATTACTATTGAGGGAAATCACACAGTTTGTAGCTTCCAGTACCATATATGTCTCAGAAAAGAAATTAACCAAATTTAACTAATTACTTCAATTGGGGTGTGTTGTATTCCACATCTGCATCCAACATACTACATGGACAATGCTTTATTGGATATCTATTGTAGCCTTTGAGCAATATCCTACTGTATACCTGTTGCTGAGTTACAAGAAAAAAAATGGAGTGGTCTATGGCTAAATTATAGGGTATGTGGTGCATGAAAAATCCATAGTGATTGTAAATTTGTTCTTGAAGCACACTGAACATAATACTCAGATTGAAACATAGGATTAACTGTTCTTTTATTATTCTGTTCTGGTATTTAATGAACATCCTTTTGCCTTTGCAGATGGAATGATGAACCAGTTGATCTTACATATTCAGACTGTCTTTCATAAATGTTATTCTCTGTGGCCTTGCAGGATTTAATTGGTTCCTTTTCTCTTTAGAGTGGCAAGAAACTACTGTACTCTAGTCTCATTCTTATGAGAAAATGCCACCTTGTCCTAAGAAAGTATTAAATGCACCATGCATAATTCCCTTTTGAGCTATTTAGCTACTTCATAAAAATTACTGTTAAATGTGGTACTCTTGTTCTCTTTTGTAACTTACTAACAAAGATCCTTGAAGCCTCATTCAAGCATTAGTATTCATTGGATACACAATGAGGGTGTGTAGTCCTCCTCCACTTGAGCCATGATGGTGATACCTTATCAAGGGAAAATATTTATGCACACATGAATCTTTGTAAGAAGAGGGTCTACATGTGTATAAGTGTACATAGTATACATCTGTATATACTAGGGGTGAAGTGCTATCTGTTTCCTCCAGTTCGGGCGAACCGGTAGTGATAAAAACTACTGGTTCGGATGTACTGGTAGTAAAACAAATGCTTTAAAAAGTAAAAAAAAGTTTCTAACCATCACAGCTGTGCTGCACGATCATCGGAACCTTTATATTTTTTTTACTTTTTTAAAGCATTTTTTTACTACTTACTTGCCGAACCGGTAGTAAAAAAATGCTTTTAAAAAGCAAAAAAAAGTTCCGAAGATCAGGTGTGATTACCAGATGTGCCGTGTAATCGTCGGAACCTCTTTTTGTTTTACTTTTTTAAAGCATTTTTTTACTACATATTCACCCGAACCGGTAGTAAAAAAATGCTTTAAAAAAGTAAAAAAAAAAAAAAAATGGTTCCGACAATCGTGCGTCATAGCTGTGATTGTCGGAACATTTTTTTTTTACTTTTTAAAAGCGTTTTTTTTACTACCTATTTGCCCCAACTGATAGTAAAAAAATGCTTTTAGAAAGTTTTTTTTTTAAGGTTCCTACTATCGTGGGGCACAGCTGTGATCATTGGAACCTTTTTTTAAAACTTTTTTAAAGCATTTATTTACTAGTGGTTCAGGCAAATAGGTAGTAAAAAATGCTTTAAAAAGAAAAAAAAGTTGGCCACACCCACCCAGTCACATGACCTGCCCACCAAGCCACGCCCACAGAACCGATAGGAAAGAATTTTGCATTTCACCACTGGTATATACCTCTATATATTGTACTAATATCTGTATATAAGATTGTGTAAAGTACAGGGGTATAGTGTATAGATTTCACACAAGTCAGGGATTACTGTATTTAAAATGTTTGGCTTTGGCTAATTTTGTCCTTTGCTTCTTGATACTTATTCTTCATCTTGATATCAGTGCAGCCATGTAAAAGCTCTACTGTATTAATGTCAACATGTATCCATTCCTAACCAATATTCCTTTTTTTCTTCTTCTTCTTCTTCTTCTTCTTCTTCTTCTTCTTCTTCTTCTTCTTCTTCTTCTTCTTCTTCTTCTTCTTCTTTTTTCCAGGTATGCCCAGTATTTCCAGCATTGGTAGTAAGTAATAAAGAGCAGACTTAGGCCAGTTTGGCTTGTTGTCTAGACTCTGAAAATCTATTTTTCCAACATCTATTTCTGTTTTCTTTAATGCCTGCTTTGTGATAACCGGAAAAATAGTATTATCTCCTTCCTTCAACATCTGCACATCATAAATATTTATGTTGAGAGGGACAAAAGCTTTATATGTCTCCTAACACTGCATCTTGCTGCAAATGGATATTCCATGATCACCAAACAAAAGTGATGGGAAGCTAAAATATATCAATCAAATTCAGCTAATATTTTTCAAAACAGGTATTGCAGAAATACCTCTAAACCTTTTAAAAATACCCTGTTTCCCCCAAAATAAGGCCAAGCGCTTATTTCAGGGTTCAAAAAAAAATATAAACAGTGTCTTGTTTTCAGCGAAACATGGTATACCGTATATTCCAACAACTATAGAAAATAAGCTACCAGTTTAAGATGGCTAAAACAGAACAGGAGTTATAGGAACTTATAGGAAGCTATATTTAAATGATTTCTGTTTTATAGTTTTTAAAATTAAGGTGCTTTAGTGCTAAAGCTTCTAATTTAATAATTTGTATATAATTTAATAATGCACATTTTCCTATATATGACACAGATTGTAGTTTTAACAATATTTAAGCCATTTCTATTTTTTCAAATAAAGATTTTTTTATCATATCTCTATTGATTTTCCATAAAGGGACTAAGCTATATAAATAATTTGAATCATTTTTTCCACCGTGGATCGCTACCAAAAATTTCTGACCTGTGGCCCATGAGGTAGTCTCTTCTGTCAGTGTAAACTGAGATTTTGGCATCTTGGCTGTTAATCTCACAAAATTCTTACAAAGATTCTTATGTTTAATTTTATTTTTAAATGTGGAAATAAACATTTAATTTGTAATTTTATGAATGCCATTTTAGTATAAAAATAAATTAAATTGTATTTAATTTTGGAATCCTATGGATGCCATCTAAAATGGTCACATTGACAAGGTGCTCCCAATTGCTGGCTTACCTTGTGGTAGTCAGAGGCTTTTGATGACAATGTTGTGATACTTATAAAAGAAAAAAAGAAAGAAACCTATGGTAGCTTAAATTAAGGTCATTTCAGTTAATTTTAATAATATCCTTGTTTTTTATATAAAATATTTAAATATAGTCTGTATTGGAAATATTTTAATACTATATTTGACTAAGTCAAAAGTTGTTTTTTTCCTAAATCAGGTAATAGAATAACCTTATAGTATTCTTAAGATGCTAAAAGAACCTGGAGTCCACAGCCATTTTTTTTTCAAATTTTTCACAATTGTGAAAAAATAACATGTAAAACTAATAGCAAAGTAAAGCATGTCCCTGTTCTGATAATATCGCCATGTTCTGCCAAATTTCCCATACATAAAACAATATTTTAGTTATTCCTACATGTTGTTTGAAAACACTTCCAATTTTGCCCCAAATATATTTACTTTCTATTTATTGCCAATGTTCTACTTTATTGCTATCATTAATAAAAAGAGCCACAGTGGCTCAGTGGTTAGAATGCAATACTGCAGACTACTTCTGCTGATTACCAGCTGCCAGCAGTTTGGCAGTTTAGGGCTCACCGGCTCAAGGTTGACCTAGCGTTCCATCCTCCTGAGGTGGGTAAAATGAGGACCCAGCTTGTTGGGGACAATATGCTGACTCTGTAAAACCACTTAGAGAGGGCTGTAAAAGCACCATAAAGCGGTATATAAGTGCTATTGCTAATATATTCTACAAATAACAAAACTTCCTCCCTAATCAATTAAAAATATAAAGAAAAATGTACCAGTTCAGGTTGAATTCATTGTAGTGTCATTATTTTCTATAAAATTGCCCAAATAGCAAATCTTTGGTTTTTCAATTTGGAATATTGTGTGTTCATTATTTGATTAATGGATGAGAAAAACAACATTATAATATATAGATATATATATAGATATATATCATCTTCCTATATAGAGAATCTAAATATCTACTCAAATTTAGATAGGAACAGGAAGAAATTGAATATGAAATATACTGAACTTGTAAGGGAAAAATGCATTAAAACTGAATCTTGCTAAATAAGATTTATTTATCCACCCAATAAATATGGTCCTGAACCTAAAGGTATCTGAAATATCCTATTCAGCATAGCTGAAGTATGCCTGGAATGCCACCTTGAATGCATTGTATACAAAAAGGATGAATGAATAAATAAATAAATAAGAGTATTCTACATATATTACTTTTCGCCCCTCTGATTGACATTCTTTTTATATTTTTAAGATATTTTGCTCACATTTGGATTATTAACTCCTGGGAATCAATTACAGTAGCCATATTGCTTGATCTGGAAGGGTGGGGAAAATAGAAGAGAACTAAAGAAAGTCAGGAGGAAAATACTATTGTTCCTATATTAAAGAGACAAACAAAATTGTCTTAAGTAACAGAAATTGATATACGGTAAAATAGTTCTTGTGCATTTGACTGTTTACTGTTTTGCATGTATTTATGTGGTTGTAATGTCACCTTACACTCTCATGGAGCTTTTTTCACTGCATTTGCCATCTCTGAGCATCAGCAGGTTATGGCCTTAACAGAGAAACTCAACAGCTTTAATCAAAGATGATCTGGAAGGATGCACTGTTGCCTTCTTTGAATTTTGGGTGCTTTATACAAAAGAATGATCAGTATCATTTGCTTTTGTTGAAGGATTTTTAAAAGGATTTTGAAGAGTATCTTCAAAAAGTTAACATCTTTTATGCATTAAAGGTAACTCTGGTTCATGTTTTAGAGTTACTAGAATATGGTTCATTGATATGATACTCTCACAATGCACTCTATGGAAGAAAATAAAATTCCTTGCCACATTCTGATCTACTGTATTTCACAGTAATTAACACAGCCTTCTAAATAGATAGGTGATAGATAGATAGATAGATAGATAGATAGATAGATAGATAGATAGATAGATAAACACCAAGTTATTTACATGATTTCAAGAAGCTTTTTTTAACCTGTGTATACACAAGATATGTGTTCATGTTATACAGATTTTCATACTGTAGAGCAAAATGTTCTCAATATTGCCTGCTTCCCAGTACAAATCTCTTTATTTTGACTTTACCAGTTCAATAGAGAAAGGAGAAAAAATGAAGAGAAAGAAAGAAAAAAAGAAAGAAAGAATTAAGAAAGAAATGTTTTTTAAAGTAGATGCCTATGTTAAATTACTGAGATTCCAGTGATCAGAAAGAGGCTATCAAGGATGAATAATAAACACACACACAAAAACACACAATATGCATATATAATTTTACACACACATGCATATACACATATATACATATATGCATGTGTCTGAAATTGCAGGAAAATACAGAACTACAGGGATGCATATATGTGCATGTATCTGTATTTTCTGTCATCTCAGTGAGATTTGCAGTTACATAGTATGTGAGAGTGTATGGTTAAAAAATCTTGGATTAAAGTAGTAGATCATTCCTGTTTATGCACAGTGCCAAGAACGGTCAATTTGACATCCTTTCCGATCATCTCCAAGATAATTACAACAGAGTTTTCCCCATTAAGGTCATTTGTACCTTCAAGTGTCTTTCAGTTGAGTAATATGTACTTGGTAATTTCCTTCATACTTGATTCCAATGCTGACCTTTTCAACACTTTTCAGCTCAGGCTGGGGAAAAACAAAAACTAAACAAAACTGGTGAGATGGTTAGCAATTAATGAGTCCCAAAACCAATTTTAGAACACTATGAATCTTTTTTTTAATAAGTTTATTTCAACATAACACTCAATACAACCATTTTTAAATGATCATAGTTTAGGCAAATATGTCAAAAGTATTTTTCAGATTGAATATTTGAGAATAAATCTTGTTCTTTTGTGCCTTCCTTAGACAAGTGTTAGGTAATTAACAATTTCAGAGGTTCAGGCTCTCCTTCTTGTTACAAGAGACATGATACAATTATTCACCAGGCTACTTCCAATTGTTAAGTTGATTGACATATTTTTAGTTTGTCTGAATATAAGAATTCTTTTTATCTAGATCAGGGGTGTCAAACTCACGGCGTCATATCGTGACTTTTCCCCCTTCACTAAACTGGGCATGGGCATGGCCAGCGCATGACACATCCAGGCCATGGGCTGCAAGTTTAACACCCTTGATCTAGACGGTAGTACCAGGAAAAGGACTATTTTAAGTGTCTTTTCCCATATTTCATAGAATATATGAGTTTATTAATGTTAGAGAATATTCAGATATATAACCCTCTCTATCTCAAATAGCAAAAGTGCTAAAGTGCAAGTTCTGTTTCCATCATGTACCAACCCATTACACTTTTTTTGCAATAGCCTTACTAGTATTAAAATCTTTATTTTATAAAGCGTGAGAAACAAAATCTACCCTTAAAGCTTGCAATGCACTCTGCCTTTCTTTCTGGTCCTCTGCCTTCCATCTCTATGTTGTCACTGCCTGTCACATCTGCATAGCTAAGGTTATTATGTACCAGGTAGGTATGCTGTCACTCAACACATCCAGTTCCTAATCCGAGTATCTCCTACTCTAACTGAGATGAAAATAACCTAGTTTGGAAGCCCTGCTATAAATGAACTGATTCTTAACTAAATACTGCATCTAATCTTCCTTGAGTGCACCATAATGTCACTAATTATGCTAAACAGGTTATTAAAAAGAGCACCGATCGATAGAACATAAGATTGACATGACACACAAATAGTTTCACTGGGATGATTGTCACCTCTAAACCCTATTAGTAATAAAAGTGTGGTAATATAGGGAAAAAATGCATTAAAATACAAAACTAAAATGTGAAGCTATTACATTTATTTATGTAGCTGTTTTGCTTTTAATTATCCAGTTCAGGTTGTAATTGTGCCTGATGCTTTCTCCCAATAGTAAGGTACACCTGAATGGTTCTTTAATTAGTATATTAATATATGAGAAATATGGGAGAGTTGGTTTATATAGCACAGACTGCGAGATAAAAAAGAGTAAGGCAGAAACTCTTCAGACCAGAAATTTGTCAGCTCTGGTCCACAACTGAAAAGCTACATGTGGAAGGGAATTGAAATCTATTTCTTTGCCATCGTAACTAAGCAAGATAGCAGAAGATGCAGTAGTGGTTAAGAGTACAGGGATGGCAAGTAAAAAAGACAGATTTTATATGCCACTTATAATGGAGAGTTACCAATTTATTTTTAATATAACTGAATGGCCGAGTTCAGTGGAACATAGTAAATAAGTGGACAGATAGTTTTTTTAAAGACAGAAAGAGAATAGAGGTTCAAGATAGATTAGGGTGACCTTACTAACCTTTTGCTCATATATGTGGTTCCTACAAACTTAGTAAACCCTATCTATAGATCCTTCATGCCATATTTAATTTAACTCTTATAAGCAATATCTTCTCCAAAAATAGGCTGTTGCTTTTTCTATAAGAATAAGTTATTCATTCTATAGAAAATATTTTTATAACACTAGTTTCAGTATAAAAAGGCTTGAGATTTGCATTTAATTATATACATTTTTATGACGATGCTAACCAAATAAAAATGGAAACAGGGTTTATGTGGATAATTCTTCCAGTTTATGATACCATTTCCTGATTTTGTATCACAAAAGATAAATATCCTTTTGTCGCATGACCGATTAGCAATTGACAATTGTTATATCTCCTACTTAATATATCTAGGCTGCAAAACTCTGAATGGCCAGTAGATAGCCACGGAGGCACAAGAAAAACTCTTTGCTGCCATCTAGTGGTTATGTGGATTAGTATAGGTCAGATATACCAACCTTATTTACAGTGAATCCTTAATGCGAGATAGAGAATTAAAAACAGACAGTTCCACATAGCAATTTATATAAGGCAAAATGGGTTTATGGGAAATTATCTTATCATAGTCACTAAGAAGTTGTTCATTATTGAAATTCTGACTATGAATGAAAATTAGGAAATATGATAAACTAAGAAATAATTTAATGAATATGATGAACAGCAATTATTGCAAGGAACTGTTGGTATAAGGATGGGGTGGTTAGTATTTGTAACTATTTGAAGAACGTAAGAAAGTACATATTCCACAGAAAATGCAACTTGGCTCACCTAAGTATTTTTTTTTCTGTTTAAATCCAAAGAGAGATAATTAATCATGGTGGATGTATGATAAGAAGCCACATTTATCTTATTTAGGGCATATTTTCAGTTATTATTGTACTGGCATGCCAGAAGTCTTACAAGGCCACAGCAAAAGAGCCTCTTCTGCATCCCATTTAAATCACAATGGTCTTCCCCTTGATCAAAATACATACTCAAAGTTGTCCACCTTTTGATATCTGGACATTATCTAGGATTAACATTACTCCAAAACTCATCAAAATTGGAAACAGTTTCACAACACATATAAAATACAAGGCTTCCGCTGTTTCCTTATTGCCTTACAAGAGGAAACACATCACCAAAAAAAGGGGGGGGGAAAGGGATATGACAAAAATCATATTTCATATTTATTTATTATTAAATCTATAGTATATGTTACCCATCTCACCTAGAGGTAACTCTAGATGGCTTACCACCAGATAAAAGGATATGATTTCCACATTGGGGTACTGCTGTTTTCTTATTTTGCCAAAGGTTAAGGACAGATGGGGAAATAGTTTCTGGTTTTTTTAATCTAGACCTGGGTTAGGTAGCCCTTCAGACAAAGAGTGCTTTCTAATGGGATTGTGCAACACCAAGGGATTCGTTCAGAGACAAAAAGGGCAATCAGCAAAGAGAAGGCCAAAGCAGATCCTGGAGAAAGCTAGATGTTACCAATCATGCTAATTATATTTGATTTTAGAAATTAAATTACATTGATGTAATTTTATTTTAAAATTGGACAATAGTCAAATAAGCTTTACGCCCGTATAGTGAAACAGTAAAAAAAACAACCTATTCTTTTTGTTTCATTCTGAAGACCTCACAGCAACTTAAATAATATTCAAATGATTCCCTTGAGGGTGTTGTTCCCTCTGAAATTAGGGTTGACATATGTTGTTATTATGTTTTCAGAGATAGATTTGTTAGAAATCAGCAGCTGAGCTTTTGCACAACCTGGACATGCACATTAACTTTTCGTAATGTCTGGAAATCGTTGTGTGTTAAGTACAGGAATTACTTCAATTGCCAAATGATCCTAACTTACAGTTCAGACCCGTTTTTGATGCTATTCAGACCTCTGTCAGGATGTTTTCCCCTCTTGCAAATTGTTCTTCTGCATATGCCACAGAGTCCAGGTTTCCTTGGACTGTGTCACTTCAAATTATATATAGGACAATCGGATCTGAATGCCATTGCCAACACTATATAAGTAGATAGCACTTCAGGGAAAATACTTGGCAAGACTGAACGCAAATGTACGTACGTGTGTGTGTGTGTGTGTGTGTGTGTGTGTGTGTGTACATGCATGTTATAGCCAACCCTGCTCTTTTTAAGGCATCATTTTGCTATTCCATAGTAATAGAAGATGGCTGTTCTGCTGCCAATGTTGAAATAGGTACCCAAATACGAGTTGTTGATAAATTTGTCTGTAAATCAAAGTATTTATTTACATAATTGCAAATTTTAATTTTATTCTTTAATTTTTAAATACTGCTCGAATGAAAAAATACAGGTCCTCACTTAATAACTACCCTGTTTACCAATCATTCTGTCAGGCTTTTAAAACCAAGAAAGACATGTAGAATGTCTTCTGAGCAGTTTCTTTTATTGTTCCTTACCTATAGACTGAAATCTTGCCAAACAAAGGCAAACTACTTACTTCATTAAAAAATATATTCTGAGAACTGTTAAGGGGGAGCTTTCTTGATCCTCTTCTTCCAAACCGAACTATCTAAATTTCACTATCTTGTGTCTTTTTCAAAAGACAACTGGACTTTGTTTTTCCTTAAAAACGTTTTGCTTTTCATCCAAGAGCCCTGGTGACATAGTAGTCAGAATGCAGAATTGCAGACTAATTCTGCTGATTGCCAATTGTTGGCAGTTCGATCTTGACCAGCTCAAGGTTGACTCAGCCTTCCATCCTTCCGAGATCTATAAAATGAGAAGCCAGATTGTTGGGGACAAAATGCTGACTCTGTAAAATGCTCAGAAAGGGCTGTAAAGTATGGTGAAGCAGTATATACGTCTAAATCATTTTTCTTCTTTCTTCTTCCAGGCAGTAGGTCAGCTAGGGCTGCTGCTTCTGCTGCTCCATCTTCATTTTCCTCCTCCTCTGTTCTATTTTTCCTGCTTTCTCATTCTCTTCTTTCTGACAAGATGCAAAGCCTCCACTGGTGTGTTGTTCCTCCCAATGTCAACAAATGACCTCTTTCTGAGGCAGCCAAAGCCCTTTTAAAAGTCCAGTTTCTCATTTCCAAGAGGGCAAGGGCTAGGTGAAGGAAGGGAATGGAATATTTGGTTGCAATTTGTCTAGCTTCTCACACACTGAAGAAGTCAGAGGCAACAAGAAACTCAAATGAAAAACTTTTCCATTTCCAGGTTACTGTTTCCTCCAGCATTTCATAATTGAAAACAGGAATATTCTTGTATACTTTTAGCACTCCAGTCCTCACACATAGAACACACGCATGTTCTGACACATTGCTGAACTCTTTACCTGCTCTATCCTTTCCTTTTATAGCTTCCCAAGGACTGTTTCAATAGCTGGTGTATAAGCAGGCTGATCATAACAGCTTCCCTTTAAGAAAAGAAATGAACATAAGGTTATTTAATACAATTTTTATTCTGGTAGCTGATCTGGTAATATTCATTATAAAGGAATTGGAACTCAAAAGACACATCCACCAATATTTACTACATTGAATTGCTTTAGACATTTAGTTGCCAATGCTCTAGGTACATTGACTGATAGACAGTTCTTTGGATCACACTAACAGACACAATTTTACAACTAGTAGCACAGTTTTTAAAAGGGGGCTTGAATCAGGTTGCAGGTTATAATAAAAAAATAGTGAACCATTTTGTAATACTTTGCACCATTTTTGCAACTGGGGCTATTTTCCAAAACCCTGTTTTCAATATGTTCATCATCCTTGCCATATACTCTGGGTTAACCTGTGGATTTGGAAATTAATCCAACAGCAGCTTGAGCTATTTTTTAATTTTTAACATGAAGAACACTTTGGCTAAAAATCATGAAGGTCTAATATATAATAAATGTACATATGCAACATAGCAACTCACAAGCTAAGAGTTGAAGCCTTCACCTATACATAAATAGAAATATACGTGTGACCAATATCTGTAGTAGTAGTATCTACCTATCTATCTATGCTGAAAGCATTTCTTGGCAGAAATAGACTTAGGCTTGCGTGCATTGTCCAGTTGTACAATGAGGTGTTATGGCTCTGTTGGAGGACATGTCCTCAGCTGAGCAGAATGGAATTAGAGCAGAGTTCTCCAAATTTCCCAGCTTGGCAGACCAGCAGAGACAGTGGCGGCAGGGTGGAGTGGAGAGGAGATGGTTTCATGTGCATATGTATGCCGCTTTTACAAATGCAGCTACACACACATACTCGCTCATCACAGCCCTGTACCGAATGGGCTGTGGCCAGGCAGAGGGCCATGGACCGGGGCTTGTAGACTCTGGAATTAGAGGGACCGCAATCAGAGGCATCCAGTAACAGCAGACTTACTAGAGAACGCACAGTCCTAAAATTTGTGACTCCAAATTTGTGACTCTGCCTTTTACAGCATCAGCAAGTTCCCAGACCTTCTCTCTCACAGCCTGTGACCATTTCTCAGTCTCAGAAGTTCAGTTCCTCAGTCCTAGGCAAAGATGCTTAACCAAGCTTCAGGGGCAGAAAGCTGGCCTTCCTAATTGTAAGAGGCTAGTTAAAAGACATAGGAATGCTCATGGAATGGAACTCCTGTTATGATTTACTTTAGCTGTGTGACCAAGTGGCAAATTTATGGCGTTCCCTCTTGGGAGCTGGGAATTACTCTTCAAAATTCAGCTTTCATCCTCATGACGGTTGTTTTGCCATCCCTTGGATCTTGGAATTTTACCTGAGCTTATCTTTTATCTCTGGTCTTGATTGTTTACCAATTTTAATGTGTACCTGACCTGTTGCACCATTAGTGCAGGATATCCTCAGAGTACTATGAAATAACTTTTTTCAAAGTTCCTTATTCTCTATTAACTAGGAAACAGCTTAAACTCAGTTAATCTCTGGCTGCAATAGATTTATAGCCTGCTAATTCCCATCTAGCAGCCAGCCAAGCCAACACAGAAAAGATGTCTTAAGGTTTTTCTATATCTCTTTGCTGCCATCTAATGATGGTCTGGTCAGTACATCTCTTGCAATTGCCACCAGCCTGTTCCTACCACCCACTCTGTCCCCAAGCATTGTGCCACCAGAGGCAGATCCTATGAGATTTCTTTGTGAGCATCCACAACCCTGCAATAGACTAGATTCAGCTTTATTTGTTAAAAGACTGAAGGCCTGGCCAGGAGGCAGCCATTACCTTTATCTTAACTGCATAAATATCACTGATCCTGAAGGCATGTTAGCAACAACTACTACAGGAGTTCTTAACCTTTCTTTTTTCTATGGACTCCCTTGAAAGCTACTGACCCTTTCTCAGAAAAATATATTTAAGTGCATAAAATAAAATACATATAGATTGTACTACAAAAAAAAAACAATTATGTTCAAATGCTAGGCATCAAAATATCAAAAGATAAAGACTATGTCATGTTGTACAACCATCCAATCTTTTTTAATGTTTACAAGCATCCAAAGCCCTGTTTTAATTTTCTCCCATACAAATTCACAGACCCTCTAAAAACTATCCATAGACATCAAGTTCAGAATGCCTATATTAGTGCTTTATTCATTCTATCTGCAACTCTAGGCATCACGGCCACAATAACTAGTTTGATTTTACATCTTTATTTTTCCATGCACACCCAAGCTTTTATGCCATCGACCTTATAAACAGTGCATAATTTTTAGTGACTTTTGGCTAGATGAATGTTTCTTAACATCAGCCACTTTAAGATGCATGGACTTTAGTTAGTGGCTGACTAAGGAATTCTGGGAGTCAAAACCCATGAATCTTAATTGTGGCTAATGTTGAAAAACATCGGATTAGACTTTGGAGGATCTTAATTTCTACCCAATAAAATGTCTGCACATATAGTTTCCATGCAACTGAAAAGCCCAGTTGTATAAGATTACTGAATCGAAGTCTTTGCATGTAGACTCCCATTTTGCACTCAGACATTAGTTTCTTGAAGCCTCCTTAGTTTTACTCATACATGGAGTGACATTCTTGTAAACAGATCCACAACTTCCCATTTTCTATTTCCCTGTAGAGAAACACTTTATGGGGGGGGGGGGAAATTGACTGAATTGGTAAGCCAATAACATTTGCTATAATGGGATGCAAACAATTCTCTGCTAGGAAGGTGGAAGACAATCTCTTGGAACCATTTAATAAATGTTATGCTTTTCTTTTCCTTGCCACCTCAAGAAACCAGACCTGGAACAGCTGCAAGGAAAAGCCAGCTGTTGCCTAGCAACGCTGTCTTAATTTTCTTTCACTGGAAGAGGCCTAAGGGCAGCGGCAGCAGCAATTAGTGTGGCCAGATGCCAAGGAAGACAGGGCTTCCTCTGCCTCCAGTAATTGTCACAGGGAATTTCAGCAGGTGGAATTTGTCAGGCAGGGACAGGAGGGGGGTGGAAGCTACACCTGCTATAAATCCCAGTGTGGAACCCTAAAAGTTAAAGGTAAATTGAGCCCAGTATCTTCTGCTCCTCATCAGCCTAGCAACCGTTTAGATTTTGAGGTTTATAACCCATGGATTTCGGAGAGCCACCTACAATAACTAAATTGATTATTTCTTTATTTCTGGATGGCAGACCCATCTGCTAGCAATTTTCATGCTTATGGACTTCAGCATTGGGGGAACAGAACATGTTTCAATGTATGAATGACAGAATAGATATTTTACACCTTTGCAAAAAAAAAAAAGAGGAACTGGATAACACAAGTTATCAAGGATCAAGTCAAATTCTCTTCATTTTGGTCAGTGACCATATTATATACACGTACATACAGAATAAAAATAGTGCAGCTGTAAATTTAAAAACATAACATAAAAGAATCTCAGATTCTCCATAGTTAAAAAAAGAATTAGGGAAGCTTTCTTGGGCTGGTTGAGTACAATTTTTTTCCTAATCCTATAGACTACCACACAAAACGTCTCTACTTTGCTTTTTTTTTAATCTATCTATCTGTCTGTCTGTCTATCTATCTATCTATCTATCTATCTATCAATCATCTATCTATCTATCTATCATCTATCTATCTATCTATCTATCTATCCAAATTGTGACACAACATAAGCACGCTGGTAAAAACATAACATTGAGACAATGTAAGAGTATGTCCTTATGGAGGACATATTCTATTGCTTCAATGTCCCCAGAGCACAAAAAAAATTCTTCGCATAACATCGCCTCCAACATTTTCTTATCTTAATGACAACAGTGACCTTGGAAGGAAAAAAAAATCTTGCAATTGAATCCTAGTCTTCAAAAGAGATTAGACCCCCAAGAAGATTGGCAAAAATCTATAAATGTATGGAGAACATAGCCAGGGATTAGATTAATTTTCAGCCATAGTTAAGATCCAAATCCTCTACCTTCAAAAGTCCAGCTGAGTTTGAATAAATTGGTACATTTGCTGATTTATGTGCATATGTGCTCATTTGGAACCAGAGTTTTGTTTTTTTGTGTTGGTGCCTTTAAGTCAGTATTGACTCCTGGTAACTGCCGACACTAGTCCCTGCAATTTTCTTGACAAGATTTCAGAAATGGTTTGTCATCGTTTTATTCCCAGGGCTGAGAAAAAGCCATTAGGCTAAAGTCACCAGCTAGCTCTGTACTAAGGGAGGATTAGAATTCAGTTTCTATCCCAGTGACTTAACCACTTCTCCAAAGTGACTCTCTTAATAGAGACTAAGGACTGTGCATTTAAACTGGAACTTACCGATGTAGTGTACGTGTCTCTGTTGGGATACTGAAGGTTGCCTTTTCAAGTGAAATCCAGGGGTATGAAAGGTCATCTTTCTCCTCACTATCATCTACCTAGTGAAGTAGCCTGACACCAGAAATCGAGACTTTCATCCCTTCCAACATTTTTTTAAAAAAAACACCTTATAAGCAGAGTCTTACTCTGCTTATATACAGAATAACATTCAGTTAAAATCTATTAGTATTCCCATTGCTTTGCTAATTATAGTAATTCATGAAAAGAAGCAACAAATTTAAGGATTGTTTCTATGTTACTCTTATGAGGAAGATGCCCAAGTGGAATGGGAGGGTGTATAAAGTAAACAAATACAATGGTTAATTTGGAGTCAGGTAGCTGTGTCCAGATTCCACAATCCAGGGACTAAACTTCAAAACTTGGCCTGGCCAATTATTTGTTACTATAAGGACATAAATATTTATACAATGGTCCATTTTGTGTCAACTACTGTCAAAATTTGCCCTAACGTCCAATTTCCGGCAAAAGGTTTCTTCACTCTCTAAGGAAATGTACTACTTTTTAAAAACCCAGTCTATTCAAAAAAGTATCTGCCAGGTTCAAATAAACTGGATTGAAATAAAACTTTAATTCTGATCACATTTGTTAAGGAATTCCCAAAGTTATCCATAATTTATTTATTTTCAAATTGGTTGTTTTTCATTATTTTTAATATAAAATGTCATATACAGATAACATAATATTTCATTGTGTACAGTTAATCCTTGACTTACTATCTCAGTTGAGCCCAAAATTTCCATTGCTAAGTGAGATATTTGTTAAGTGAATTTTGCCCCATTTTACAACCTTCCCTAGCTACAGTTGTTAAGTGAATCCCTGCAGCTGTAAAGTTAGTAACAAGGCTATTAAATGAATCTGGCTTAACCGTTGACTTTGCTTATTAGAAGATTGCAAAAGGTGATCATATAACCCCAAGACATTGCAACTGTCATAAATATGAATCAGTTGTCAAGCATATGAATTTTGATCACGTGACCATGGGGATGCTGCAAGGGCCGTAAGTGTGAAAAATGGTCATAAGTCATTTTTTTCAGTGCCTTTGTAACTTCGGTCACTAAATGAACTGTCATAAGTCGAGGACTACTTGACATAGTACTGCTATACCTTGTGGCTGTTGTTGAGCAGTAATTTGCCAAGTATCATAGCACATATCCAGTAGGGGAAAGTTGAGAATTCATTGTTAAAGTATAACTATGTTTTATGTGGCATAATCATTTACAGGAATAAAGGCCTGTTCTCAAAAACCCTGTCTCTGGATATAGCAGTGCTTAAACTAATCAGATCTGGCTCTGTTCTTTGCTTAGATAGGAAGCAGTGTGGAGATCCTATAAATAACATCCTGGAGAAAATATGAAATGTAAATGTAATAAATACATTCTCTTTGTTCTTTCACATATTCACTGTGCCTAAACCAACTATATGTCCAATCCCTCTGCCTTTTAATGTTTTTCTTTTAAAAGCCTTTTTGAGATTATAGGCTGAATATTACAATTCTATATCTTTCCTTTATCTATATCTCTGCAGTGATCTCAGCACTATTATGTTATTTTCCTACTGTTCAGGAAAAGAAAGTTTCTAACAAATTGCAGTAAATGAATGAGTGGCTATTATATACCCCAGCTATTAAAGGATTCTGACTGAAGCGTGTTGAGAATGACTCATCTTTTCCAGGTACCTAAAGACTTCACAAGCAGCCTCCAAAAAAAGTCTTTGGGTGACTCAGAAGTTTTTATCCCACCATTTAGGCATGGAATAAAATGACAAATGGGCAGAGATTGGGTGATGTTCATAGAATATCCAGCCATGAATGGACAAATTACAAAGAGCATCTCTTAATATCTTGCATGGCTGTTACATTTTTTTTTTTCACAGAAAAATTGTATCATTGATACAAAGTGCAAAAAGAAGTTGTGTTCAGAGGAAAGAGTTTTCATCCATAGTTCAATGGGCTTTGGACTTGGGGGGAAAAAGCAGTATGGATTCAATGAGATAGGTAGGATAGCCAGGAAAATTATTAGACAATGCAAATGTCAGATTTAATGAATCATACATACCAGTACGACTTTTACTCAGGTAAACAGGTACAGAACTTTTCTGTTAAACAGCAATTCATGCTGAACCCATTAGGTGTTATTTCCTCACAAAACCTACACAGGATTGAGTTGTGGCATTGAAAATGCCAAAATTAGATGTAAAATTTTGCAGTTATCCTTTGCAGATACAACCACAGTCATTGTGCATGGGAATAATATTAGCTCCTAAGGAGTCCAACCATGTTGTTATCATGGATTTCCCAAACTCCTTTTTCTGTTTCTTCTTCAGGTGCACACTAAATTTTAACTTTTCCTGTATCGTCTTTCTATCGCACTGCTTTTATTTACCAATCCTATCACATGATACAGTGTTATCCTTTTGTCTTCCACCTTCCATGTTTGCCTCTTGTTCTGCTCCTGTCCACTATGATCTCCTACTCTCTCTAATCTCCTATCACCTCCTCATCCAGAGTTTCACATTAGTTCAGAATAGAAATGTCCACTTTCCATGTTTGCTACCTACTGCAAAAGGCTGAACATTGTATTGGAGGCAATCTTAAGACAGTGAGCAACTATTATAGAGCATAGCTTCAACTTAGCTTTCATTTCAAATGGCTGATGTTCTCCAAGGAACATTGTAAGCTGTTATGATGGTCCTTTTAGACAGGAACCAACTTATCATTTAACCTCTGTTCTGTGCCTGATACCACTATTATGAAGATTGGTTTAGTAGAAACGATCTTTTGGAAGCCCATGGATCTTGGACAGCTTCCTTGCCAGCACAGGACCAGATCAGAGGTGGGTTTCAGCAGGTTCTGACCAGTTCTGGTGAACCAGTAGTGGAAATTTTGAATAGTTTGGAGAACTGGTAAATACCACCTCTGACTGGCCCCGCTCCCATCTATTCTCTCCCTCCTAAGTCCCAGCTGATCAGGAGGAAATGGGGATTTTGCAGTAACCTTCCCCTGGAGTGAGAAGGGAATGGAGATTTTACAGGATCCTTCCCTTGCCACATCCACCAAGCCATGCCCACCAAGCCATGCCATGCCCACCAAGCTACACCCACAGAACCGGTAGTTAAAAAAAATTTGAATCCCACCATTGGACCAGATGATACCCTATTACCAGATCCTTTGTTCACAGTCTTTATGAGACCACATTGCTATAATTAAATGACTGATTTAACATTTATTTTAGTTTCCTATTACATCGATGCAATCAGAATAACTTCTAAAAACAAGACCCATTTATATATTTTGGATTTCATGATAAAAAGGAACCTCTTGAAACACTGGGCTGGTGATTTTGTTAAAAATTAATCCTCAAATTAATCCATTTAAAGGTTTCAGCCCTAGGCTACAAAGAGCAGGTGTTTTTGCATGACGGATTTGTAAATACAGCAGAATATGCAAAATATTCTTCACTCCTCCTGGGACAGATATCTATAAAAGCCAAATTACACAAGTAGCTAAATTATTTGTTATAAAATACATGCAGATTTTTTAAAAAATGCATACAAAGAGGGAAAATAGCTTATTCTCTCCTCCAAACTGAATCTGGATTAGAACTATATACATAAACAGTAGCCTTGATATGGAGGGAACGTCAGTGACCCATCTCCTGGTCCTGGACAGATGGATTCTTATTAATCAGTAAAGGAGAATATTTGTAGCTAAGGGTTAAAATGAGGCGCTAGTAACCCTGATGTTGGTGAGAACGTCTGTCTGCAAGATAACAACCAAGTTCAGCATCAAGGACCCTTCATTTTTATTAATATAGTAATTATTTCCACCCAGTAAAGCACAGGCCAGTAAAAAAGAAACATGATAAATAAAACCATTGTAACAAGGTCAACAATTTGTAAAAACAATAAACACTAAAATGAAAGCAAATTTTTTATTTATTTATCAGATTTATACAGCCATCTATCTAATAAGATGACCCTAGGTTGCTCACTTACAGTCCATAAAAGACAAAGTTAAAAACAAAAGTATCTTCTCCTCAGGTGCCAGACCAATCATCCTTGCAGCTTAAATATATTTTACTTAGCCCAATGCTTGGGGAAAGAGTCGGGTCTTGATTCTAATGCACAGATTGGTTGACATTAAGGAGACTAATATTTTAAATATATGTATGTTAAGCTTTTGCAAACTTATGACAACACATAAATTGATGCTAATAGTTCGCTGACAACCTGTGCACAGCTTTCAGGACTGGTGTTATATTTTGCCACCTCTCCTAACAATTATGCAGGTACTATCTGTTCTAATGGCATCTTTATGGTCATTTGGGGAGGTAACCAGACATAAATTACACTATAGTATACAATCAAGAGATTATTAGAGAATGTATTAAGTTATCCTAAACTCAGGTAAGGTTTTAATTTAGCATAAGTTGGGCCTATGTTTTCCTTGCTACTGCAAACCCCTGTTCTTGTAGGGACCTATTCCTTTGGAGAGAATGCTACCTTATTCCACAATATTACTATGTTATTTTGTTTCAGTTTCAGATTCCTGTTCTTATCCAGCCCATCACTTTTTTCAGGCAACATTCCTTGATTCAGGTAGAAAAGAGAGCATAATCAGGGTTCTAATGACTTGATGTAGATATTGAACTGCTGGGAGGAAAGAATAGAATATTTTGGAATGTCACAAAACAAGAAAGCTCCCCAGAGCTAAACAGAAATCTCCCATTGTTGATTTCTGGGGATGAACCTGCCAGTAAGAATTAAATTACATAAACTCTGTTCCTCCAATTCCCAAACCCCTGTTCCAGCAATATCCCTTGACTTGGATTGTTTGAAGAAGCAACACACTAGCAATTTCCGTATCTCACCCCAAGAAGATCTGTTTCTGGATTATAGCCAAACCTAAAGCCAGGCAATAATAAGGTAAAGGTTCCCTAGGGGGCGGTGCTCATCTCTGTTTCAAAACCGAAGAGCCAACGTTATCTGAAGACGTCTCCATGGTCATGTGGCCGGCATGACTAAACGCCAAAGGCGCACAGGTTGCTATTACCTTCCCACGAAAGGTGGTCCCTATTTTTCTACTTGCATTTTTTACATACTTTCAAACTGCTAGGTTGGCAGAAGCTGGGACAAGTAATGGGAGCTCACCCCATTACGTGTGCCACAGACAATAATAGATCTAGATAATTAGTTCCTCCCAAGTAGATGGGCAGCCATTATACTTTCAGGTTAAAAAAATAAGATCCTAATGTATATGTTAATTATGCATTTAGCCTGCCTCTAGAATTTCCAGAAGAACTAAATTTGTTTTATCACAAGTCTAGCACATACCTAGTATGGTTGAAAATGGGTCCTATCGATTTAATCAGGGCCTATTAGCTCAACACAGTTCCCAGAAGACACTTTCCTATCACAGATTAATGCTTGCAAATCTTGTACTTTAGAATTAAAGTGATCTAACTGAACTATTGCCACCAAATTCATTAAGGGACATAATGGACTTATGGATGGTGAGGTTATATATGCGTGTGTATTAGTAATTCAGTTGCCTAGCTCATAAACATTACTTCTCTTTCTCCTATACATATACCATATTTTACAACTAAATAGGCATGCACTTACAGCAAAAACAAACAGAACACAGCCCAGTTTATAAAAAAAGATTAATTAAAAAGTATTAATATTTTCATTTTAATCTCACAGTGACTATTGGAAGAAAATAGTTTGCCTCTGCTGAACTGATGCCAGATACATTTACTTGGGAACAAGTCTTGCTTTGTTGAAATAAAAAATATTCTTACTTTAAAAGTATTTTTTTAAAAAAAACAATATTCCATATCTACATACATGCTTAGAATGACTTCCCCTGACTAACTATTGGGTTAAAAAAAACAAAAATAAATGTGGAACTTCAGTGAAAATATGATGCCTATGTAAGCCTTAATGTTATTCAGTCCTCTGTTGCATGCCATTGTCTGGGTAATTATTTAGCAGGGCAGATAACCTGGGCATATTCTAGGCCAGGGATCAGCAAACTGTGGCTCTGGAGCCGCATGTGGCTCTTTTATCCCTCTGCTGCAGCTCCCTATCACTCAAAATATGCATCACAGCTGCCAATGTGTGACATACACCAGCACACAATTTATTGAGCTTTTCAACCTCCAGTAGGCCAACCATGGATAAATCCAAGAAAAGAAAAGTTTCAGAAGAAAACAGAATGTTTAATTCAACTACATAT
>JANHFM010003693.1:334902-347073 GCA_032468115.1 Grayia smithii
TGTGTGTCCAATCACACCTGGCCAATAAAGAATTCTATTCTATTCTATTCTATTCTATTCTATTCTATTCTATTCTAAATGAATCACTGAAGTGGTTAAGTTAGTGATATGGTTGTTAAGTGAATCTGGCTTCCCCACTGATTTTGCTTGTCAGAAGTTCACAAAAGGGGATCATGTGACCTCAGGATTCTGCAATCTTCATAAATATGAGTCAGTTGCCAAGCATCTAAATTTTGATCATGTCACTATGGGGATGCTACAACAGTCATGTGAAAAATGATCATAAGTCACTTTTTTCATTGCTGTTGTAACTTTGAATGGTCACTAAATAACTGTTGTAAATCAAGGACTACATGTAATAAACAGAGTTAGCAATCCATAGCATTGATAATTCCTTTTAAGCTTTAGCATTTCTGAGTAAATACCAAAGATTTGTGATGTACTATCCTGAAATCCCAACATTCTTAATAGATAATAAATCCTGTTGAACTTGATTAAACTCATTTTTGAGAAGGCTGACATTGCCTCAATCAGCACTTGTTCTTCCTAAAATAAACACTGTCCAAGGCAATAAGCAACATTATACTTTAGTTTAGCAAACAAATAAAAGAAAAAAGAAATGTTCAGGAAAATAGTAACTATTCTCAGCAATTCCACTGATTGCATTTTTTGGAACTAGTTTTCAAAATTACCTCAAAACCTTAATAAAGCTGTGTTTTAATGAAATTTAGGAGCCTTTGGGAGCATTTAATTTATAATCTGTAATCCAATATTTACAATATTCCTTTAGTAAGTTTCAGTGACAAAACCATCATGTATTTAGTAGTGTGGGACCAAAAAGCGTCACAATGCATGTGTCTACAGACATCTAAACTAACAACTTCATTAAAAAACCGAAGAACCACTTGGAGTGCATGAAAATAGAAACTGTACCTGGTCATATAAATAGTGATATATTTTTTAAATATAGATTTTTATAATTTTATCATCCTTCACTATGTTAGTTTTATTTGCATACATTCTTTTGTTCAGTTTTCCAAGCAGATGGCATTGGACTGCAACTTTAAATCCAGTTCCCATGGTCTAGTTTCTATTACCTAAGTAGTGCTATGAAGTTGATGTGCATTGCGCATGTCCACAGTCATGAAAGAAGCATCAATGTGTAACAGGTTGTGCTTGCACAATTCCTAAAATCTGACTAAACTGGCTCTTAGAAAAAAAAATTAAAAATATGCTTTTACTTGAAAAGCAAGTATTATATTCAGCCATGGTTGAAAGAATAATTGTAGTATTATAAACAATATTTCTAAAATAGAGAGCAATCCTAACCTTAATGCTTGTTTTAAATTATTGGCTAGTTGTATCCTTTCTAGAAAAACCCAAGGGACAATCAGCATTCCTAGCATAATTATGTGGTTCAGCATTACTTCAACTGGCAAAGACCTGAGCAAAACCTTTCTTTTACATTTAGTTTTGTGCTTGGGAGTTCAGATTATATAAAAATAACTACCCCATAATTGTAGTGTAGAGTGACAGATATCTAAATGAGCCTATACTACATTGTTATTCTGAATTAATAGTGACTCTCAAATCACATATTTTAAAAGTCATTCGTAATTCATAAATTTTGAAAAGTTGCACAACATGTAATACTTGCTTTTTAAAATAAATTCTCCTTAAACTTTTTCTACTTGCAATGTAGAATTATCACCTTTTAACTTTCTGTTTTTCCTTTTCTCCTCTTGCTGATTTGTAATCGAATTGCAGTAAATAAACATAAATGGAACAATGTTTTTTTAAACAATAATAGTAATAATGCTTTTCACACAGCATGGATTCAAAGGAAATACTTTGGGATCTTACTATTTAATAACTGTAGGCAAAGTTATTGTTATCCTGAAATATAAATTCTATCCACACAGGAGTATTTGCAATCAAAATCAAATTCTTAAAGAAAAAAAATCCAGAAAAACCAATAACAAGTTAAATGAAACAGGAAACTGATCTAGGGAAGATGCAATAAAAATATTTCTGTTGTTTCAAACTACATTAAAACAGTACAGCACGTTGATAAATGTTATTGACAATAGGGACTGGGAATTTACAGCCATAAATCAAATCTGCTTTCTCATTATCAAACAGGAAAAGATATTTAGGCAAACTTCTGTTGCATCCATTGCAATGACCAATAGCCTCCTAAAAGGCTACTTATGAAAGGGTCCCTTTTAGCATTATTGCTAATACTATAATTTCTTTTTAAAAATCCATGAGTGCCCCACATGTAATAATGTGTATAGTTCTAGTCACTATAGATAACTTACTATGGAATTGGAAATCTTTTGGAAGAAAGAAACCAGAATTATCAAGGAAAAGTTACAAATGTCTGGACATTTTAATTTAAAGAACAGATGAAAGTGTAATATATAGGTAGAACTCACGATCGGTCACATAGCAACCATTTGAAGTTACAAAGGCCACGCAAAGGGTATATATGACTCTTTCAAAGTGATGGCAACTGTGAGTCATTCTTACAGCTGATCACAGGATGCTGCAATGACACTCATCTCCACTCTCTCGTCAGTTCTCCTGCTTCCCACCCCACTTCCAGCAACAATCATGTACTCTGCCCCTCAGTGTTTCTGGGCCATTTGGCATCGTCTCAGAAGTGAGTGCCATTTTCTGAGCAACCTAATCAGCCCTTAAAATTGGCTTCCCTCTCACTGTTTCCCTCTTACTGGTGGCTTGCCTTACTATGGCAACCCTTAACCAGGGTTGATCTAATAGCAAACCTATGTTATCATGCTATTCCAGTGGGATTATTCAGAGATTTAGAGGTAAAGGGTGAACCAAATATGAAATTAAAAGTGTTGTGACCGAAGCAATATTTAATTAGAGAAGTGCTATTTTTAAAATACATATAAGGTCAATTATTGTCTACCTCAATGTCCGTACGTTTAACACAATAACAGAAAAGCTAGGCTTGAACTAAACTCCCTGCTAACTAATCTTTTTAAACATTAATCTTAATCCTACTACTACTTGCCTCAGATTTCCAAGATAGGAAATGTTAATATTTTAATAATAACCTTGAATGAAGAATGTGCTTGTTGGACATGTGCTCCGTGTGAGTGAACAACATCCAGCAAAGACTGTAATCAATTGGATACCATCAGAGATTCAGAGAAAAAGAGGAAGGCCAAAGAAAACCTGGTGCCAAACATTACAGGAAGACCTGAAAAATATCAATCTTAAATGGAAGGATGCAGAGACTGTAGTGGCAGACATAAATAAATAAATCCTTGGGAAGGACTTGATAGGTGTATAAAAATTCGAAATCCAGTCTAAATATCTGGCTGATTTAGGGACAAACCATAATAATAATACCCAAAATCTAGTGCCAGAAATTTTTAGACACTAAAATGCTGTAAATAAATTCAATTAGTCCTTGTGATTATAAAGAAAGACTATTCTGGAAATGCTTGAAGTATCTTTTCATTGCCTGTGGAAACTATTCAATACTATAGTATGAACAGAGGGGGGAACCTTACTTTCTCTATTTTAATCATTTAAAATGTATTTTACTTGATGATCTATTTATGTTTCTTGAAATGCCAAGCTTACCTGATGTTCATTAAAACAAATCTTTAAAACATGAAGATCAGATTGGAGAATTAACTATGTTTGAAGACAGCAGTGACTTCATTCCTTGTTTTATTTCTACACCATCCTTCTTATTCCATCATGAAAATCATTCATTAAGTAACTTTCCAGCATTTACAGACAGGAATTCATACTTAATTTCAAAGTGCAACAGGGAATTTATCGTCGGGCCTTTTCTTTCCCTCTCTCTTTCAATCTTAATCCCTTCACTTTTGTAGGAAAGAAGGAAGGACTTTGATTTTGTGGTTAAATTATGAATTTAAGCCACCTTAAATTCATAAGGTGGCTCGTTTACAGATCTATATCCTTTAGTTAAAGGTGAATATCGCAAACTGATTAAGAAGAGGCTTTCATGCATGTTTTTTTTTCCTTTCCATCATCTTTAAAAGGTCTTCTATAGCTGATGGACATCTATGGTCCTACAGCTATTGTCGAATTATATAATACCAATCATTATATTTCAGCACTGGCCATAACTGAGCATTAGCTATACTGGTTGAAGCTAATGAAACCCAGGATCAGCTAAAAGACCACAACCGCCTCAACCCTGCATTATATTTACAAAGTGAACCTTGTTACCCATTTCAGTGATGCATTACTTATGACCATGTACCCCTGGCACTGAGTTTATGTTTGTTATCTTGTTTCTGCAGAATGTAATTGTAACCGTTTGGGCTCAGTCCATGATCGCTGTAATGAAAAAGGAATTTGTGAGTGTAAGCAGGGAACAACAGGGCCTAAGTGTGATAAGTGTCTGCGGGGATATAACTGGCACAACCAGGGTTGTCAATGTAAGTAATTGCCCTACTTCTGCCCCCCCTCCCCCCATCCCTTGCTGCCTGTGCTTCCCTGTGCCAGCATGCTCAGCCCCCAAGGCCAGACTAATATTTTAAAAAAGGAGCGAGCTTTCCAAATGTATCCTGCCTGAACCTGAAATCTAAGGAGAGCATTCCTACAAAGGCAATAAATTGGCCATGCAATCCATTTGTTTCAATATGCTGTGTAAGTGCCCCTTTTTTCTTTTTTTTTTCTGCTAATGCTTGGAGCACTGTTGAACTGAAAATAGCACGTGTTGGTGTCTTGCCAGCTCTAGTCAATGGAGCTATGATGAGCTATACTTCTTGTGCCCTGGTTCCAAATGCATACCAGTAACATAAACACGATACACTAATATGCATGTGCAATTTCTGTTTTTGCATTTACTTTTTCCTAGATACTGGAAATTTGAGGTCCTGAATTAATCTATTTCTCTCACTTAAGCCCTTAGTTTGGGTGTAGTTCTGTTTACCATCTGCTTTTCTTCCCCCATATGAATCTGGCAGTGTTTAAATTGCTCCAGGTAATTATTGCTTCCAGAAGTGCTTCCAGAAGAAACAAGGGAAACCCATGTTGATGCTGTCTTGTTCAACCTCCCAACCGTAGTTACTAAGTCTTCATCAGATTCAGGGCAAAGTTTGACTAAAGTTTGAAAGCAATATCTGAAGAAGGGTTTTGTAAAACTGCTCTAGGGCTTACTTAATTATATCGACCTGAAGCTGATTCTGGGAAATGCTAGGAAGGAAAAAGAAAAATTTTAGTGAAAAGAAGAACAGGAAAGATGGAAATGAATATATAAGCTATTCCCAAGTCATAACTGTGGTTAACTGTTTGGGAAGTAATAAAAATGTACTGCACAAATTTTGGATGACCACTCATGTGTTGATGCCAGTGTTTTTACATTACAGCACAGTCAGAAAAACACACAAACACACAAACAAACACACACACCCCAGCAGGCTATTTGAGAAATAGAAGCAAAAATGGAGTTTCAGGTAGGTAAAATGCAATTATATCCAGTTAGAATACACCAGTTCCACAAGTTCACAATGTAAGTTGTCTTACATTGTACACGTGTTACAAATAAACATTTTGTTAAGATAACGTTAAGGTTGGCTCATCATAGTGAGTTATCAGAAAAAAATTGTAATTTGATGTGCTCTGTTTCTAATGTTGTGCATGTTGTATGCTAATATATTTTCATTTTTATTTTACTTGTGCTCTTCCTTCATATTTAATGGCTACTCATTAGTTCTGTTGTGTGGTTATCACATGAATCTTCCTCATCTTCCAGGATATATTCAACTCTTTTCTTCAGGTTCATCTCTTTGGATGCATCTCAGATCTGCAACAGTGACTGAAGACAGTTGCAATGTCAAATGTAGGACTGATGAGCAAGTCATCCTCCAAAAGAGGGTGCAGGCAAATTTAATCTGTCTTGAATGCAAAGGTTGCATAATGGTTGGAGTCAGTAAGAAGATAAGAGTTGGTGTCATTTAAGACTAGGAATATATGATTTAAAGCAGGAAGTAACCAAATGAAAACTTAGCTCTATCATAATTCAATAGGTGATTTTAGATAAAAACTCAGACTCTTCCATTGACACTTTCTAAAATATTAAGAGATTATTGAAAATTATTCATGAACAATTTTTGGGTAATCTTATAATGATTTGCTTGTGCAGGAATGTAAATCAATGAATGAATTCTTAGGAGAACAGGTATGATTTCTGAATTGATATGAATGCTTCAAAAACTACAGGTAATCCTTGATTTATGACCATTATTGGGACCAGAATTTCTGTTGCTAATTGAGGTGGTCATTAAGTGATTCACACTCAGTTTATGACCTTGTTTGTTGTGATCATTAAGCAAATCATCATAATTGTTAAGTGAATCATTGGTTGTTAAGCAAATCCAGCTTTCCCCATTGACTTTGCTTGTCAGAAGCCAGCTAGGTAGGTTGCAGATGGTGATTATATAACTCTGGGATACCACAACCATCCTAAATACATGTTGATTGCCAAGCACCTAAATTTTGATCACATGATAGTTGTAAGTGCAAGTACCTCAGGGTGGGTAACTTTACTATCGGTTCGCAAACAGGAGCACACACGTGCATGTGCAGATCATCCGTGATGACATCCAGGTGAGTGGGCAGAGCCTCCCACCGGTTTTACTAACAGTTCACAAGAACTGGACCGAACTGGGAGCAACCACCATTGAAGTACCTGTCACTTCTAGGAATGCCAACATAACTTTGAATAGTTGCTAAACAAATGATCATAAGTCAAGGCCTACCCCCCTACGTACTTCCCATACTATTCTGAAAGAATCTGTTCTAGCATGCCAAGAGTTGATATGTCTTTTTGCACAGATGGAAATGTATATTTTAATCTGGATCCCTCAAATGATTACCAATTTATTTAATATTTATTGTAAAGTATAAAGCCGTTTACTGCTGAGTTTGAACTTTTTAATGTGAACAAAATTCTCAATTGTATCTAATATCTAGTATTAAAATTAAGCAATATTCACTCTGACAAAGTAACTGAGATACTTCTGTGGTTCTGGACTATCTCTGCAAGATATTCACAGAGAGATAGACAAGGAAGGACTGGAAGTTTGAGATGGTGGATTTATTCGTCTTTCAGGCAAATGTACATTTGTTTTTTTCCTTCCATAAATTGCTAATTTCCGATGCTTTAGGATTAGCAGGTATATTTGAGAGACTGTGGTGATTACTCTTAAAACACTTCTGTGATGAAGAAGAAAAATCCTTCATATTCCATCTTATTATTATTTGTCTTTTTTTCTGGCCAAATGGACACTAAGAAGTGGATTGCAATGGTTTGTAACTACCTATGTTTTTATTGTCTTAAGAATGCATTTGAGAAATCATGTGGGACATACTTATTCTTGGAAATCCTGGTGATAAGAAAAGCTTGGATTTTCATGTCACATGTTACAGCATCACAACTTGTCTCATTATTTGGAAGTGGTAGTAGACACTGAAATAAATTATTTTAATATAATACATATTATAAATGGTGGCAGAGAGCATCACAAGCTGAGTTGATATTTTGGTGTCTGCAGGTATATATACCGTACTCCCACTCTTAAAACATGGAAATATCACAGATTTGTTACTAAGCGAAGGCTTTCCAATTCACAGATTAGTAAGCATGTCAAAAATACCGTGTCTTCAAGGTATAGAATCATATTACTTAGTCCTGGATTTATCTGGATAATAAACTCTTTTTCATGTTCAGTTTTATCTATTTCTCAGGGAAATTTATTATGCCATTGCAGGAATTACTAGAGCAGCACAGCAATAACACCTCTTTAATGTGCGATAAAGATTCCCTGAAGAAATCTTCCCTCAGGACTGAAAAGCAGACCCTTGATCCTGATCCCAGTGGTGGCCAAAGTTAAACCATTATTTATTTATTTAAAACATTAATCTAGCCACTCATCTTATAACCAGCTCTGGGCAACTCCCGATCCCAATCAATTATCCAGCATCGGTTAGTGCAGTTGTTTAGAGGGTATCAGGGAGTGGGGAGAAGCTGAGAGGGTTGAAGTAAAAGGCCCCAGTTCTTATTGTAAAGGATGTGTATCCCAGTAGTGAGATATGGAACGTTTATTTAAATGGGATATGTTACTATTCGGAATGATTTTCTTTGGAATAGTTGGTATGGAAAAATGTTGTCTTTTGGTGCTTGTCTTTTTTAAAGAAGAAATTATTTTTGGTTTTCTTGTACAAATCTTTATGTTTTGTTTGTTTATCGGGATCTTTTTATACCTTCTGAATGGGGTTGATAAGAGTTGAGACAAGGAATGTTAAGGGTTTAAATGTGTTGATTACTGTTAATATTCTGGAGTTCAGAATATTGGATTTTTTGCTGATAATTGGGCAAGGAGATGTTACTTACTTGATTTACCATTAGAGCTGAGTTATGGGATGAGGAGTTTTATATTTGTTAATTAAAGGGAGGTAAAGAGATTTTGAACTTGGCATGATGAATGAAGAAAATCATTTTCTTTCATGCAGTTTTTTCTTTTGTATAATCTTTGCATTATCTTTTATTTTTTAAAAAAATCTTAATAGAATTATTATTAAAAGAAAAATGTGTTTCCCAACTTCAGATAAAAGGTCTCCCAGGCACTTGTAAGACATTACTACCATAATATAACAATTTTAAAACTAAAGCAGTAATTTAGGAAACAACATGTAGTACCCAGACAAGCATAGCTTTTAGAAGCCAACTTCACCTGATTTTTGCTTTATTTAGGGTAGGACTTATATCAAGAAAATGTATCTTTGCCATCATCATCATCATATTACAATAGAGGATCAATAAGTGTAGACAATAAATCTATACATTTACAGGACAGAGGGGAACATGGTTACATACCTTGCCTCATTAACAAAATTGTTAATTCACTTGAAAATTTTAGATTTAGGTAGTTTAAATGACTTGGTTCTGTCTCCTGCCAAAGGATCTTTTAGAGAAGAGCCACATTTTTGGATGATTTTCCCAAGAGGTTCTTCAACAAGTAGATTAGAATGGTGTCATGTGTGCTTGTCCACGCAGTGGCATTATTTAGAAGTAGTGTAGGTACTCTAAGCTCATGATCAGAACTATTCCATTACTACAGGGGAACTTGGCTGTGGGCCCCCAATGATTTCCCTAGGCTTGTCAACCAATTTCTGTGTGTATAAAGGTCTCCTGCTAAGGAACAAGTAGATGCCGCTGTGTTTTCAAAATTTGGAAACTGAGATAGATCTGCTGTCGCAAGGGAAGGCCTTCTGTCAGAGCGCAAAACAACAACTTCAGAAAGCTGTGGCAATTCAGGAGTCCTTTGTGTGTGCGCCCAGCAGGATGTTGCAGCATCACAAAAATGAAACACAACATACTGGTTTCTGTCTAGTCTGCTTCCTTGGTAAGTTGTACTATGTATTCTACTGCCAAATTTCAATTCAGTTTAGTTGACTAAGATTTTTTTTCCCTGCTTCACAAGGTTACCTTTAACAGATAGATTAACAGAGTTGGAAGGGACCTTGAAAGTCATCTAGTCCAATCCCCCGCCCAAGCAACCTTGCCCATTTCTGCTTTCTGCCACGCCCCAACGTTACCTTCATTCCTACTTTAGCACCTGAGATAGAAAGACTGATTCTTAACTGTAATAATGTTTTCCTCTTCTGGCACCTCCTGACTAAACAGCAACTTTTTCCCCCTTGGAAAGATTCAGATTTTTCTTTCTATTTTAATTTGATGTTAGTATTACTCATCACAAATGTATCTCATTTGCTACACTTAAAACAGCAAGACTTCACACAGGCTCTTAATTATTTTTCGAAAGTGACATTTCAAGGCAAATGAAGAACCAGAGAACATTTTTCACTTGGTGTTACAGATTGACAGGGAATATCATCTGGCTTCATCTGCCTGTAAAGTTTCATTTGGAGGGAATTTGTTGAAGATTTCAGATTAATTAGAAACTATTAACTTAATACTATTAAAAGATTCCAGTTAGTAGCACTTAAAAACACCACAATTGTACATAACTTGTAATAACTTTTTAAGTGAAAATGGTATTTCATTATATACTACATATTACATGAAGGAATAAAGAGTTTCTTACATTCCATTCAATTATAAGAGCAAAGGAACAGCTTTATTGTCTAAAACCCATATTAAAATCTGGAAAGCATGACCACTAACTTCTACAACTCCAAAATCGTCTCCTACCCTGCATCTCCCTGAGACCAGTAAGATCCCACAGGGTTGGTCTCCTCTGGGTTCCATCAGCTGAACAATGTCGACTGGCGGACCCACAGGAAAGGGCCTTCTCTGTGGCAGCTCCGGCTCTCTGGAACCAACTACCTCCCCAGGTCCAGACTGCCTCCACCCTACTGGCCTTCCGCAAAGCAGTTTAAAACCTGGCTTTTCCGGCAGGCATGGGGCCGTTGATCTCGCTATTGTGATTTAGTGAGATCCGGCCCCAGATGGGATGTGAATGTTTTTATGGTCCTATTGTTTTAACCCAGTTTTTAAACTTTTTATATACTTTTGCTTTGAGCTGCCCGGAGTCCTTTGGGAGTTGGGCAGCATAAAAATTCAAATAAATAAATAAATAAATAAATATGGAGATTCTCATTTATCCAGGTCAAGTTCTTTTTCAAAAGGCAACTGGATTTCCTTGATATTTTTTCCTTGAAAGCATTTTTCTTCTCATCCTGGAAACTTCTTCAGTTCTGCTTAAATTCTGGCACATTTCCATGTGTATGCCTGACTTCTGAATAAAGAGAATTAAGGATTCCAGTGATATCCATGAGAATTATATAAAACCATATGTTAAGTGACCTGTAAAGAGTTTATCTGTGTTTCTGAGCTCAAGGAGGTGGCTGCAATAATTCCTATGGTCCATTAAGACTTCAAAGTTATAATTTAACTGTAGCACAAAAATATAATCTCATTAACAGGAAAATCTTTTTAAATAAATAAAAACCAATTTCCAGCCCATCCAAAGATTCTTAGATATTGAAGAAAGGAACATTTATTAAAAATCCCCTCCTCCTCTTGCAATTTTTGGTAATCGTTCTTTTGCTACTATTTCATTCAGATGAAATCTGTTTAGTTCTTTAGTTCTACATTCAAATGGAGGGTACATACATACATATACATACATATACATACATAATACATACATGCATACACACACATTAGAAAGTCATTCCTACCTTAAGCTCCTTTTTCCATCAGCTTTTTTAAAACCCTAACCCTGTTATTACTCAGTTTATTACAATCTATTTTTTGAAATCTATGGGATGCATTTGATTAGACTCAGTTTTAACTAACCTTAGCAATATGATCTCCAGTATTATACAGAATCCCCCATTTTTAAATTTCTAGCTACTTTAACTTCCTCAACAAAATATGGTACTTCTTACTTGACTCTTCTGGACTTTCCTCCCCCCTCTGAAGATAGGCCATTTCCATTCTTTGTTATTGTGTTTCTTCTCTTCTGTCTCTGTGTTTGTGGTTCTCCAAAATAGTGGTTCCAAATCTTTATGGAACTTGGGAGGGTAGGAGAAGGTAAATGAAAGCATGCCACCTGATTTCATAGGGGAAGAGATGGTGATACGGGCCCATGTGGGGGGTTTCATGATCATGAGCCGGTGGTGGTGCAATGGTTAGAATACAATACTGCAGGCTATTTCTGTTGACTGCTGACTGCCTGCAATTTGGCAGTTCAATTTTCACTTGCTCAAGATTGAAGCCTTCCATCCTTCCAAGGTAGGTAAGATGAGGACCCAGGTTGTTGGGGGCAATATGCTGATTTCGTAAACTGCTTAGAGAGGGCTGTAAAGCACTTTTATATAAATCTAAAGCCAATCTCAATTTGCTTTCAATCTTTAAGGTCTGAAGAGCTTGTAAACCATGGAATAGATGAAGCCATTATTAAAATGAAACAAACACATATAAAAAACTGAAGGAAGAAAATAATCTACATTATTATGCAGCAGTACACTCAACATTTTCATTAACTGTATAATTATTACATTGGAAAGGTTAAAAGCACTTTGATCCTTTCAAAAAAGGTAATTGCATTTGAATTACTGTGCATGAGACTGGAAAAGGCCAATTATGTCTTCGTGAAAAGAGTTCAGTTATCTTGCTTAAAGGAT
>JANHFM010003693.1:396098-408707 GCA_032468115.1 Grayia smithii
AACTGAGGACCCAGATTGTTGGGGGCAATAAGCTGACTTTGTAAAAATGCCACTTGTGGGGGCAAAAGCCCTAATAAAGCAGGCATATACAAGGAATGAAGGCTATGGCTATGCACATTGGTTTGTGTTTAATAAATTGTAAGCCGCCCTGAGTCTTCGGAGAAGGGCGGGATATAAATTGGATTTAAAAAAAATAAAATAAACCATCCTCATGTCAAAAGAATGGTGTTGTATACAGATGGACAGAAAAGCACTAGAAAATAAGATTATTTTCTTTGGAATCTTACTGATGTTGCAAATATCTGAGCAAAAGATAAATAAGTAACAGAAGAAGAGGAAACTGATTCTGTTTCTCTAAAACAATATTTACTCTTCTGTCCCAAATGATGAAGGGAATCCAACCTTATAGTCAGGACAAAAGGCTATGAAGTTAAAAGTGATTATTTTAGTTCAGTTTTTATAATGCAAAATACACTGTTAGAAATGTGTAGGAAACTCTTAAAAAGGACAACTAATCTTTTTTTTTTAAAAAAAAGAAAAAGAGAAAAAAATCTTTACAAATTACCTGTCTTACACCGTGAGTCATTAAACAAGTAATTAACCAGTTTATTAATATATTCACATATTTACATAACATTACAAATTAAAGTACTACCCCAGCTCACTGCATGAGAGCAAGGTCTGACACAGGGAAAATAAATAGGCATTGCAGGGAAATAAAGAGGCAGCAAGGCTCCAGCCTACTAAATCTTTGGTATTTGAAATATAGCAATGATGCAGCATTTCACTTACTCAACACAGGGCATTTAATGAAGACAAGAAAGAGCAGAGTCCTGACCTAAAACTTTGTGCACTTATGGAGGAGCTCCTCAATGACTGGATTGTCCAGTCCCTTCCTGAAAATGAGAAGGTTAATGTATGCAAAGGGATTCATACCGGATCGGCCAAACCCAATCAAAATATTTCAGGCAGCAAAAGACAACCCACCCAACCCCTTCACAGCACAAAGAAGAAAGAAAAGCTGAAGAAACAGGTAATTGTGACACCAAGGGGCAAGCGAGGTTAAATGGCTGCCTGCCCTTTTTATCTGCCACAAAACGTCTCGCCAGATTTATGGTGAATACCAAGTGGCATCTCTGTGTGTGTGTGTGTGTGTGTGTGTGTGTGTGTGTTTACAGAGGTGCATGCAGAAGCTTTGGGAGAAAGTATAATGGAAGAAATTGTTTAGATATGACCCCAGTTATTCAAGTTCTACCTGAGTTGCAAAATATTACCGAACACCAACTTTGTAGCTTTTAAACTATCCTTCAAAATGTTTTGGTCCATTTCTCCATTATTATTATTTTTTACATTAACTTGATTCTTCCTTGCAAGACATATAAGCAATGATGGGATATCATGACACAAACTAAAGATGAAACTTTTCTCCATTAAAAAGAGGCAAATCTCCTAATCATCAGTTTTGCTTACTTAAGGATCAGTCCACTAGACCAAAAAATATCAAGGACATATTCCTAAAAATATCAAGGACATATTCCTAACTAACATTTCAGTACAGGACATTTTATCCCTCTGGAACCGGATATAAAGGCTGTCATTGGTTCCAACAAAATAATGTCTCCAATAAACAATTTTGAACTTCTCAAGACTAAAAGCTTTATCTGCTAGCATTAAATTATGAAGATAAAAGTCCAGAGAAGTTGAGGCCATTTCTAACCTGTGCATTTTCCTCTTCCCCTTTATCACTATTAATTTATCATTGTTTGATGATGGACTTGGATTAGTTTATAAGTGCTACCGGCACATGTCTTTGCAACTGTTCAATAACCAATAGGCAACCTTTCCAGCAAGCATGAAGGAAGGAAGAATCAAACCTGCGTAATTATCTGATTATTTAAATACTCCATACACGCATAGTTGAACAAAAATTTTACAATTTATAAATAACTGGTTCACTTAACATTAAGACAAACCTCAGGGTCTGAGAAAGTCAGCCAGAATCTATTGATTATATCTGATCAAAAAAATCAATCCAAAGGCCCTTTTGTGAATCAATAGAAGATAAAGGTTTCTTGAATTGCATTTCTGATTGAAGTTCTAGCCAATCAGGCTACCTTTTCTAAAGGACACACCAATTTCAGAGGAGTTTCCCTGGAAAATATGAAGATCACCTACGTAGGAATTTGAGTCTTCACAAATTTCAAAGTCACTGTATGAACAGCACCCAGTATTTTGTGAGCTTTTCTGAGCTGCTTGGGTATTTTCTGCTTAAGATATTAAGCTACTACTGCTCAATCTATTTTAAGAATGTCTCTGTGTGTGTGTGTGTGTGTGTGTGTGTGTGTGTGTGTGTGTTTCAAAACTATGGGCTAGAACATAAACACAACCCTTGAAGACTCTGTTTTTGAAAACTATAGTGAACTTCTTAATTTATCCCAAAAGCTTAAAACAATGGAAATCTCAGATGAAGTATTATTTGTGGCAATGGCTTTCAACTTAACCAAACTTTGAAACCCAACGAAAGGGAGAAAAGGATTATATCTTTATGAAATCATTCAGCTCAACTACAGAGTGGAGCACAGGACAGAGTATTATTCACCTGAATTACTTGTTTTCTATGTAATACAATCATCTCAATAGCCCACAATGCCTTTTGCAAGATCACTGATCCTGTTGATCAACAATCTTGCTACCCTGAACATTAGTAGAATTTTTAATAACGATCAAGAGATACAATCAAACTCTTCCCAAAGCTTTCTCTATAAAATTGTAGAAATTCTCTTAAATATACAGATTTTAGCATATCACATGGGCTTGTGTATTAAAACGTAAAGTTTTGTATGGAATATCCTATATTAGGCAGCTTTTTCTATTAATTCCTTTTTCAAATATAATTGTATAGTCACAACTGCTTTTTTAAAAACTTGGTTCCATAAAATATTGTAATAAAAGACTCCGATAAGCCAGTTAAAACATCCCTGGATTTAAACACTAAATTTGCTTGTATTCTTTCTCCTCCATCTCCATTCCATTAAATGGCATGCAAATCATATTGAATTTATGCTTCATCCCCAAAAAAGTGTATTGAGAGATTGCAGAACTGGTGAAGTGTGGGGTTATTGGCAAAGTTAATTAGTGCTGTAAAATATTTCAGGAGAAATAATATTGACCACATGATTACCGGAATGCTCAAAAAATTCCCTCTGGAAGAAGTCATAAGTGATAACTGTCATCAGAGATTTCATTTCACAGAAAGGTAGACCTCATAAACTGCTAGCCATACTTAGTATTCACTGTAGATGGAATGGAATGAAATGAAGTGTTTTTAAAAGAAGTCTGTTTTGAAATGATTTTCTTTCTTTCTTTCTTTTTTTCAGGAAAGTGAGATTTAGAGTTTGGGACTGGTCCCCAGTGGTGGGAAGCTGTGAAGCAGCTTCTTTGCACTTCTCTGAGTGAGATATTGAAGCTGTCAGCACAAACGTCTTCAGGAATTCCAGCGTTGGGGTCTGGAAAGTTTCAATAGATAGAAGAGCTGTGTTTCAAATACTTAGCAGGATGAATAATGCTCTGCAGACACTTCCATGGTGCTTTCATAGTTCCTGAAATTTATGATCGAAAGTACCAACTGGATCTGCCAGTCATTCGTCCTCTTCTACATAGGTCGATGGAAACCAGCCCACCTAAATGAGAAAAGAAAATGTGGTTATCTGGTTGAACTTTGTTCCACTTGAGATAATTTTGTGCATGACCCTCCTTTCAAATAGAACAGAACAGAACAAAACTCTTTATTGGCCAAGTGTGTTTGGACACATAAGGAATTTGTCTTTGGTGCATATGCTCTCAGTGTACATAAACGTAAAAAGAAACAAAACATTCATCAAAAATCATAATATACAACACTTAGTGATAGTCATATATTACTAATAAACAATCAAATCATACTAGGAAACAAACAGAACAATATAAATCTTAAAAATATAACCAGCATGGCTATAGTCATAAGTGGGAGGAGATAGGTAATAAGAAAGATGGGAAGAAGAATAGAAATAGAAAAGGATTTAGAAAAGGATAAAAACTGCAATAAAATTAATTGTTGCGGCAGAACATGTACTGTTTCTTTGGAGAAATAGACACTTAATCATCAATAGGCCTGACAGAACTTCAGATGTTGTTCTCGGCCGATAAGCTTGCTGCAACCTTTTCAGAATGGAGATGGAAATGTATAGAACTAAATTCTGTTCCATCTACAATCACCGGGATAGTTTTACCTGTTAACATTCTTTTTGACAATATGAAAGCACAGCTGCAAGCCAACATGTATGGCCACTATGTTCCTTTCCCCTGTTGGCTAGATGGGGAGCAAACATCTGATGAAGTGAGCTGTATCTCAAGAAAGTTTATGGATTTTAATAATATTTGTTAACTGGAAAAGGTGTTCCCAGTCTCCTTTTGATTTTGATTTTCTACCTAACAACAAAAGAATTCCTCTTGCTCCAATCCACTTTCCTATAGGATAGGAAAAAGAGAAGCAATCAATCCCTTGGTTGAGCAATAGCTGAAATCTATGTTTCCCTTTTTCTTAAAGAAACATGTGCAATGCGCGAGTCAGACCTTCCCAGCTCTCATTCGCTGTTGCTAGAAAGAAAGATGTGGTGCATCCTTTCCTCATCTAGCTTTTTTGTACATTTCTGAAAATGAGGACAGATGCTGGACTGTTGCAACATCACTGGGATAAACGTCTCCACTTCTTTAGCTTCCACATTATCACTTTGATGGCTGGTAGATTTAGCAAAAATCTGTCATTTGAGATAACCCCTTTCTGAACTAGTCCATCTATACATGCCTTTGGAAGATAAGAACATCGTATCCAAGAATCTGGTTCAGAAATGAAGTGCAAACTATTCTGGTGCTTCCACAGAAGTTCTGAGTCATTTCTTTTGAAAGGCAAAGGGAAAATATTCTTATCTATCCTTTTGTTAATTTAAGCACATAATTTGTGGTTTGAAAACATGAAACTCCTCTGAATTCAACATGGGCATATTCAAGAACAGTCTCCCCCATGCCTGAAGAAAAAAGTTTTCAATCAGTGTTGTAACATATGCTAACAAAACATGGGCACTAACTTTACAATTGATACAAAACCAACGAGTGGCACAAAGAGCCATGGAAAGATACATGCTCAGCATCACAAGGCAAGGTAGAAAGACCTGCATATTAAGAGTTAAGGTGGCACAGTACTGCAGGCTACTTCAGCTGACTGCTAGCTGACTGCTAGCTGCAGTTCAGCAGTTCAAATCTCACCAGCTCAAGGTTGACTCAGCCTTCCATCCTTCCAAGGTGGATAAAATGAGGACCCAGATTGTTGGGAGCAATGTGCCGATTCTGTAAACCGCTTAGGGAGGGCTGTAAAAGCACTATGAAGCAGTATATAAGTCTAAGTGCTATTGCTATTGCTATTGCTATATGGATTAGAGAACAAACAAAATTATATGATATCATCAAGAGAGTATAAGAATTTAAATGGAAAAGAGCTGGTCATCTAGCAAGAAGAATTGATGGCAGGCGAAACAAGGCAGTCACAGAATGGATCCCACTTGAAAAAAGCATCCACAAAAGAAGCCTAAAACAAGGTGGAGTGACGATATGAGCAAGTATTGTAGGCCCACTTGGCAAAAGAAAGCTCAAGACCGTATTGGTTGGAAACATGTGGAAAAGCCCATCATCCCGCAGTGGATAGACAATGGCTAAGATGGTGATGATGATGATGATGATGATGATGATGATGATGATGATATTGTAGACACAAACAACTAGACTATTGTAAGTTATAGTTAATCTAAATTTCAGAAAGACAGCAAGAATGTTTCACATTTTCATGGGAAATTACTAAACATTCACCATATGCATGACATACACATTAAGAATCAGGAGGAAGATAGAGAAAGACTTACCCTTCCATTGACTTCACCTCTCCACCAGCCATTGGCGCTAATTTTTGTGTAAATTTTGACCACATCTCCTTTGAGCAGGGATAATTCACGCATGTCTCTTGCACAGAAATCATAGCGAGCGATGGCTATCCCGAGGACTTTGGGACTCAGCACTGAGGGAAATACAGGTAGGCAACATTATTTGAAGTTTCATAACTGCACATAGCTGAGTAACATTAGCAACTCTTTTTGTATGCCAGTCTAGTACAAATGCAAGCAGAAATGAAGAAATGTGTGGTCTTATGAAACAGCATGAATGAAAGTCATTCCATGCAAGCTATTTTTTTTTCTTATTGCTTGCTGGTTTTAGAAAAAAAATTGCATATTCCTAAATCATTTGTTGAGGTGTCTAAAGACCATAGCCCTATTCTTTGCACTTCTAGAGGATTTTGCTGCTTCTTCTCTCAGTTCAAAGTTGTTTCTCTAAATCAGCTGCTTCTTGATATCAATAAATCATCCAAAGTTGTAGGAAGAACCAATATAAACAGCACCTTCTTCTTCTTGTTTTTTGATACAAAGATACCGATAAATGTGCCTCCTTGAATTTTGACTATTTTATTGAAATTAATGAGGCATATTTCTAAGGGCAAGATATTCTTCAATGATTCCTAAATAGAGTATTTCTGAACTAAGAACACTTTTTCCAGGAGATAAATGTAAAGCCCTGGAATTTCAATGTGACTAAGAAGTACATAGAAAAACTACAGAATTTACTGAGGTCAACACCAAGCCATTACAGTTTTGGTTCCTCCAGCCCTGATGCTCAGTTCTTTCAAAGTCAGAGACTACCTCTGCTTCAATTCTCCCCAGCTGTCTATTCTTCCCCATCATTGCCCTTTGGGTTACTCAGTATCAGAGGTGGGATTCACATAATTTTCCTAGTGGTTCGCCCAGCACTGAAAATATGAGCACGCATGCACCCAGCCTTCCACGCATGCGCTATGCTCATGCATGCGCCTTCCACACATGCGCCTGGCCTCAAAAAGTGCCTAAATAGGACAGCATAGAGCTGGGGAAGGTGGGCGGTCCCAACTGTGGTTTCCGCTACTGGTTCGCTTGAACCAGTCTGAACCGGCTGAATGCCACCTCTGTTAGGTATCTTGCTTGCTAGCAGTCTAGCAAGGCAGGATACTGATACTCACTCAATATCCTACCTTGCTAGCAGTCCCCAAACCACATGGCTTACCTGACACTATGGGTCTGAGCCTTCTTGGCATACTATGAATCTGGGTCTGCAACAAACCCAAGCTGCAGTGCAGCATGAAGCTGCTAACATAGTAGGAAACTTTGAGAACCATAGCCCAGCATATAGTGCAGTCCAAAGCTACCTCTGCTCCGAGAAGGTTCAGCACAACAGCTGGTACAAAGTTGCAGCTACCCTAGGAAGCCCCAGACCAACTTAGCAGTGGGACACAAAGCCACAGTTGCCCTGGGAAGCCCCAGCTACCCCAGACCATCCCAGCAGCATGGCACACAGCCACCTGAGAAAGCTCCAAACACAACTCAGCAGTGTGATGCAAAGCCACAGGCACCCTGGGAAGCTGCTTCCACCCAAGCCACATTTGCTGTTGCCACCTTGTCCTTCATCAACCCTAAGTTAATGGTTGATGGTAACCCTAAGTTAAGATTAACCCTGAATCTTCACCATATTTTGTTCCCTCTGTTTCAAACGCATGTCCACACAACCCTTTACAAAACCAAGTTGCAGGCTACATGATCACCAGATCTTGCAAGGAAACCACTTGTGCAATCTAGGGAAGAAAGCATCATTGTAAGGGTGGGTGGGCTGCCACCTTTTGATCATGTGACTGCAGGGGCATAGCAGCAGCTGTAACTTCAATTGGTTGTTAAGTCCCTCATTCAGCACCACTGTAACTTCAAACAGTTACTGAATGAATGATCATTAAGAAAAGAACTAGCTGCAAGATACTGCTATTAAGAGAAGGTGCATGAAGTGTATTCAAGAGGCCGGGCCAAAAACCTTCCCACAGAGGAATGGCTAGAGAAAGATCAAAAGGCACAAAGCATCGTCTCCCATAGTAACAATGACTATCAAATTGTGCATATATACCATTGTGAAATTTCAAAAAAAAAAAAAAACAGCCATGGAGAGCTTAGAGAGAGAGCATTAGAGAGCAGATCTCAGCAATAAACTGTACCAGATGAAGCTGATGAATGACTATCAGATGGAAGACTATATGAGTCAGCTGAATTTTGAGATGTGCAGCAAATAAGTTTGATAAACAAACAAACAAACAAACTACAGTGGATGCACTCAAGAAATGGTTAAAGTCCTGCAAGTTTCAGAGATAAAATGATTTGCATACTATAATTTGCAGAATGGCAGACAGAGATATAGTCTATGTCTGCATGAGGAGAGAGAGAGAGAGGGAGGGAGGGAGAGAGGGAGGCATCAAAACAAAAGTCACTGAACAATGGAATATGGATCAAAAGTATGTCGATTGGTTTTAAGGTAGAGGGATACAAATTTTGGATGGGAGCTACCATTTTCCTAAAGTTAGGAATACAAAGCAAGCACATGTTGAACGTTGAACCCAAATCCTTTCATCGTAGCAAAAAATATAACTGTGGAAATGACTATACTTCAACGGCATTACATTCTACCTCCCGCTTTCGTAAAAAGCATTAACAATCAGCAATACTTCTTTTCTAAATTCGAAACCGAGGGTTTGCAAAAATGGCAGCTATTATTTTTTAAAAACACTATTTACGACCACAAATTGCTGCACATGCTTTTGTGTCATGTGGACTCATATGGTACAAAAAAGCAGCTTTTCCATAACAGTAACAGATACTACACTTAGAAAAAAAAAAATCTAAGCATCAGTGACCAAAATTGAAATGCCTCAGATGAACTCACACTCTGAAAACAAATTCTGCTTTTTTTTGTCACTATGGAATCTATTGTATTAATCCTTCAAAGTAGTTGGTATTACAAATAAGCTCAAAAACTCTACAAAAAATATTTTAGGAAAATAGACTGGAGGCTAATGATAGGATCCAATATTTTATATTAACTTACATTATGTTACATACCGTTCACTATTGGATAGGCACATTAATTAAACTATCACCTGCACAAAAGTTGTCAAATGCCAATAGTTCTTTTGCTATGTCACAATTGTCGCAATATGAGAAATATATTAACAATGACAGGAGAAAAGCAAGAAGAAGAAAAAACGCGGCAAGAATTCACACAGGCAAAGCAAGAAAAACTTTATATGGTGATTGCTTAAATCAGGCAAGACATTGTCACTAATGCTCCAAAATGAACAAGATTTGATTTGGCTTGATCTAATCTAATCTAATCTAATTTAATCCAATCCAATCTATCAAACATTCTGTTTTCCATAGCAGCCAGAAAGATGCATTCTGGAAGGCCAACAAAAGGAGACCAAATATTGTGCCCAGAATCTGTCCTTTGAGATACCATTGGTTCTATATGTAAAACTTCCATTTAGCTTTAATTGTCCACGACCTTTCCAGATTCATTTAATTTCCATATAAACAGCTATTGGTCTGAGTAGATCACAAAAATAAAGATACCTCTCTCTTTAAGGAGAGCTCTGCCACATGGTGAAAGCATGTATCTCTGAAGCTGAATTTATATGCATAGAAACATCTGGAGCTATATAACTACTGCCCATCATGTTTTGCCACTGCTGGGACTCAAATAAACATTCCATAGGGAGGGATGGAAGAACACATCAAAGGCCTCTTCGTCTACCCCAGGATGGTTTCTATCTGTCTTTGGAAGTTAATCTTCTCACCACAGAAATATCAAAGGAGGTTTAAAAAGAAAAAAAAAAAGACAAAACTGAGTCAACAAATTAAGTTCCCTATCCCAAAGCAGACGGTTGAACATCTGGTCAATGCATTCTAGTGGTTAGCCCTGTGAGTTAGTAGCATTTTCACATCTTGGGGCAGAAAGCTTAACAAAAAGTTTATTGCATAAAAGATGTTAGCTAGTCTGGTTAACTAAATGTCTGGGAGCTAAAGAGCAAGCTTGGAGAACAGCCCTCTGCCAAAACTACAACCCTGAACTACGAATATTCTCAATAATTTCTAAAAGTTATTTTCCCTGATCTACGTGAATGGGAACATTCGCCCTAATTTATTGTCCTTTCCTATTAACTTTGAACATGTCCAGATTTGACTTTAGAACAGTGTTTCTCAACCTTGGCCGCTGGAAGATGTGTGGACTTCAACTCCCAGAATTCCCCAGCCAGCTCTACTGATTTAGATTAAAAAGGCTGCAATCGCACAAGAGTTCCCACCACAGACTAAACCGGGGTTACAAAAATACAATTGCTATGTTTCCCATCACATTATGAGTTATCTTAACCATCTAATTCACATAAATCAACGACTACATTCCCATAAGAGGCTGAACTTCAAATTACCCAGCCCCATTTTAGTTTAGATTATTGTGTTATCCACCCATGTGCCCCTCCTGGAATTACTACAGAACAATCTTGGCCTCTTCATGCCTTTAAGTAAGGTTGCGTTTACCGAAGAACATAGTTTTAACAATGAACCCATTGTAAATCTACTTTCAGCCCCCATTTTAGCCTTGCTTCACCCCAGGGAACTGAGGGTTGGTGCAACCAGTTTTTCCTATTTTCAGCAGAAGCCAGGTGTACAAGTTAATTGTCTGGCCATGTGATAACCGCACTCCCCCCCTGCCTGTGCAATGTTTCTCATTCAAAGGCAGACGAACAAAGCAAAAGGAAGCAACACAAAATAAAAACAGCCCAAGTGTTAATAATGAACCGGACCATGTTTAATTACTGCTATATTAGACTTGCTTAAACTTAAGATCAAGAATTATTAGGATTAACCTAGAAGCCACAAAATACTTACATTTATGTCATTTTTCTTAATCAAACATAAATAAAAGTCCTGGCTGATAATACAGGTAGTCCTCGATTGACGACCATAATTGGACCCAAATTATGACCAAGTGACACATTTGTTAAGTAGGTTTTGCCCCATTTTATGACCCTTAGTGGCAGGGGTGAAATCCAGCAGGTACTGACAGGTTCTGGAGAACTGGTAGCGGAAATTTTGAGGAGTTCGGAGAACTGGCAAATACCACCTCTGGCTCAATGGAGATTTTGCAATATCCTTCCCCTGCCACGCCCACAGAACCAGTAGTAAAAAAATTTGAATTTCACCACTGCTTAGTAGTCCTCGACTTACAACAGTTCATTTAGCGACTGTTCAAAGTTACCACGGCCCTGAAAAAAGTGACATGACCATCTGTGGTGTAGGATTTCCTGCCTAAGCAGGGGGTTGCACTAGAAGACCTCCAAGGCCCCATCCAACTCTGTTATTCTATTCTATTCTATTCTATTTTTCACACTTATGACCGTTTGCAGCATCCCCATCGCCATGTGATCAAAATTCAGAGACTCGGTAACTGGTTCCTATTTATGACGGTTGCAGTGTCCCAGAGTGATGTGTGATCCACTTTTGCGACCTTCTGGCCAGCAAAGTCAATGGGGAAGCCAGATTTACTTAACAACCGTCTTACTAATTTAACAAATGCAGTGGTTCACTTAACAACTCTGGCAAGAAACATTCTAAAATGAAGCAAAATTCCCTGAACAAATGTTTCGCTTAGCAACAGAAATTTTGGGCTCAATTGTGGTTGTAAGTCAAGGACTACCTGTATAGCCATAACCTATTTGCACATCCTAAGATTAGCAGGTTATACAGTGGGAGTTAGCATGGCCTTGGTAGACAGTTCTAAAGTTTGGGAATAGTAGATTCTAGTTTACATCTATCTGTCTAAATTTAGCTCACAGAAGGATTTCTCTTCCAAATATTGATACCTGGGCAGGCTTCTATGCAAGACTACTGTATTTCAAATAGGCTGGCTTTTAAGTCAAATTCCCCCAAACACAGCCTTTCATGGATCAACACAGTATTTCTGTTTTCTATCCATTTACCTGGAAATTTTCTGCCAACCTAGCAGTTCAAAAGCATGAAAAGAAATGCAAGTAGAAAAATAGGGACCACCTTTGGTGGGAAAGTAATAGCATTCCGTACACCTTTGGCGTTGAGTCATGCCAGCCACATGACCATGGAGATGTCTTCAGGCAGCGCTGGCTCTTCAGCTTTGAAACGGAGATGAGCACCACTCCCTAGCACACGTGTGAGGGGAACCTTTACCTTTACCTGGAAATTGCAGGTATATGTCTGATTCAAAACAAGGCACACACCATCAGTGTAATTCAGCTTTCAGAGGTAAAATTGAGCAATTTAGAAGATAATAATATTTACACACCGCTTGAGATTTATTTTTAGAGACTTAGAGTAGTGTAAAGAGTGTAAAGTAGTGTAAAGAGATGACAAATTAGATAGTCTTAGTTAATGCAGAGGTACAATATATGTGGTACCTTGCTCAATAATAGTAACTGTGAGAGGGATCTTGGAGTCTTAGAGGACAACCATTTAAATATGAGCCAGCAGTGTGTAGCAGCTGCCAAAAAAGCCAACACAGTTCTAGGCTGCATAAACTAGCAACTGTCTGCATTATTATTAATCTCTCACTGTTCCTATCACCCATCTCCTCCCACTTATGACTGTATGA